>JARHVA010001613.1:2627500-2682500 GCA_037957365.1 Torreya grandis
GGGACCAATTTGACCCTTTGAATCATAATCAAACCTAACTATGGTTAGTTTGATGAAATGACCAAACTTACCCTTTTACCCCACTTAACCTTTAACACTCAATCATCGGTGGTCACCTTGGCCATTGACATTTAGGTCTCTTCCCCAACTTACGAAATATAACTTGAGTTGTGTGTAAGCTAATGCATCAAAATTTAATATAGACAATAAGCTAATGCATTATAGCAACCACCCAAACCTGCTATGGAACCTTATACCTCCATCTCTATTTGCCTATAAAAGGAGGGGAGTAGGAGATGAAAGGGGATCCAATCATCTAAGAATTTAGTAATCCAAGCATTCATCCATCAGGGAACCAACAGTCATCAAGAGCTGTCAAACTTCTTTGCAAGTTCTCCCCTCAACAAGCTAGTAACCATGAAAGAGACTTGAACCTCTACTGAAATCATTCTTCAAGAAAAGTATAGTTACTCTGATAAAATTACTTTGTGATCAACTATCATCCATCAAGTAAATACCCAAGTATATCTCTTGTTTATAAGTTTTATTTATTTGGTTTCTGATCTAGACCCCTCTACATCACTTATTTTGACCACCTAGACTTAACCATATCACTGAAAGATTTACTGACCCCTTTCTACAACCTGAACCAGACTCTTTTTTGAACATCCTCAATACCCATAGCAACCATCGATGATCACCTTGACCACCAATGGTCACCTTCAACTACTGATGATTACATAACTATCGATGATCACCTTAACCACTAACGGTCATCCTGATCATCAATGGCCACTTTGGTAAGAAATAACAAGTTATTTCCACTACCTACCCTCTATCAAATTATATTTTTTATATCCTTATATGTTCATAGAGACCCCACCTATTTTTTGAATCTAACATGACCTATTTATCATTAGTATTAGCCTATTATTTTCATAATTTATCTATTTTCTTTCATCATGCATTCATTTATTCATGTTTTCTCTTTTAGTATTTTCTATCATTTGATGCAAGTAATTTATCTTTATTTTTTTCAACTTAATTATTTTTAGAGATTAGATTGATAGCCATCCTAATAAGCTCAAGCTTCTTAGATCTATCTTACGCTAGGTAATCCTTCTTGCTACCCATCTAAAAACCTATTTACATGAGTCCTTTCTTATATAAAGGTCATTCTTCCCAAGACAAAGAGGAGCTCTTCACAATCATCTAGATCACATGTGTAAAAACAAACATGTGCTTCTACCACACCCATATTACTAGTTTCTTACATCTTTAAATAGAAATAAACAAAAATTGAGAGAAATACTGGTGATGTTGGATGGCCTTGTGAGTGTCAAGTTAAAGATGAATACATTGTTGGTATGTAAGATCATCATATGTATTGAAAAAAGTCTCACATTTTTACCAACAGCTCCCATCTCCCTTTGAGTAGCTAGTTTCCTCGTAGTTGCTTACTGATATGTGATAAACATACCCACAAAACTTGGATCATAAATATCCATGATATTATTAGTATGATCACTTATATCATTATGTTTGACCCTCTACAAAATTGAGGCATTAGTGTAATTGAAGATTGGGCCCATTGTAATGGTAACCAACAACTTGAAAAATACTAATATATCAAAGTGTTTCTTGATTTATGAAATATTTTTTATTGTTTTCATACAATGGCAATGCATATGTGAAGTAGTTGTCAAGAATAGGGATAAATTCACACAAGCTGGGAGTCACAAGGTTTGCAACATATAAGTGAACATGTGAAATGTAACATAATCCTGTAAACACTAACAAATCATACAATGTATTTACTTTAATTAGTTATGAGAAGAAAAAATATAGTCAATTCTAAAATCTGGTAGGTATGTGAATCATTACAAGTGTGAGTTATCTATGAGTTTGGGGAAATTCAAGAGCTTAACAAGGTACAAATGTCAGCTACTACATCTCATATAATTCAATATCATGCATGTTTTAACACCAATAGTTAAGTAAATGTACAAACTACTTTATAGGGATGTGATTCTCTATTTTGGTAAAGAGAGATTTTGTAAAATAAAAGAGTGTAAATGAAGATTCGTACCTCACTTGAAATTCATGACTATAAACTATGTTTCACCTTTTGTGCACAGAATACTCATCAACAACAATATGATGTTTTTGGTGGATGTGATTGCAGAAAATAGTTTTGTGTGTTCCTTAATATGGTGCAGCAATACGTTGCGCTGGGAAGAGAATTTATGTTTCACAATGAGTTTGAATGATGATGAAATGGTGGGGAATGGTAAACCCATATATAAGATGAAAATAATAGAATTTATCAAGGGGAGTTGGGGACAATAACAATATGACTTAAATAACTCTATATTTGCAACAAAAACAATAAAAGTAGAGTGAGAATAGAGAGGGAAAAGTTTGTTCCAAATCCACAACAATGAATTCATAAATAATAATCACAGCGAGCTTGAGTGATTGTAAAGTGGTGGGGAATGATAAAGCCATACATAACATGAAAGTAATAAAAGTTTTCAAGATTATATAATTATGTGTTACAAATCAATAGTAAAGAATTCATAAATTATAGATATATAGATATATAGAGTCTATATAAATATTGTCTATTATTATTAACATTAATATATATAATATATAATTATAATATATATAATTATTTAATATTATAATATAAAATATTATTATTAATTTATATAATTATATTATTAAATATTTTAAAATGTATCGAGTATCAAAAATTATTATATACCAAAAATCGATATAATATATCATATTTAGATTCAAGATAGATAATGGATTTACATTCCATACACCTATTTGAGAGGGGTCTCTTCCTTATATAACACTATTTTGGAGAAGATAAAAGTACCATTACTTTACTCTTCATTAAACTAAAATAAAATGAGTCAAAAATTATACTGATTTACACTCCATTTTATAAAAATAAAATACTACATCCCTTTTATTAAAATAAAATATTAAATCCATTTTAATTAATTTTATTGCGAAACAGGGCCACATCCTATGCGCTGCTCGAATCAATGTTTTCTTGTAGCTTCCACTCGTCAGAAAAAAAATACACGCAAGGATAACTAGCAATTTTTTTTGGAAGAATTGTGACCGATCGTCAGATAACTGGTTGGATCCTTATCAAGTCATTAATATGCTTTTTGGTTATCTTCAGGATAAATAGCAAAAGTAAGAAGAAAAATATTTCTGTGTTGGAAATTCATCAGTATAGGAATGGCTCTCTCCAAGGATGTCTTTATCGGCTACTTGGTTACAAGAAATGAAAGAACTATTCTAAAATAATGTAAACAAAGCACAGGCAGAGAAAGAATACAGAGGAAGGTGTTTGTATTTTTCCTGTGCCTGAGTCTCTGCGTAAGGAAACACGTGGAGCTTATGCTCCACAGGTAATTTATCTTGGCCCTTTCCATCACTTCGAATCTGAATCCTCAAGATTTTGAAAGCTACAAAAATGAACTCATTTTCCGAATCATTGGAAACCCCCATGGTGAACTTGATTTTAGTACATTGGCCCACATGATGAGTACAAATTTTTGTGACAAGCTAAGGATGAATTACGAGGAGTGTGATGAATACAACATTGAAATATTAGGATGGAATATTGTGAGGGATGCCATTTTTCTTTTGGACATTGTCGACTCTGATTTTCAGTCTGCTAATCCTGGTGAAAATGTCCACGTTGCTCATAACCCCAAAAGAAATGGGCCTCTGTTGTTCACCATCCAGGCAGACATCCTTAAATTGGAAAATCAAATTCCTATGTTTGTTTTAAAGGAGGTTCTCAAATCCAATAAATAATGTTTCTGAGGAAAATTTGAAGGATATGCTTAACTCAGCTTACCGAGAGTTCTCTCCATTTATAAATACTGAAGAAAAGTCTTACCAAAACAGAGATTTAGTGGAAAAGCATATGTAAGAGTATTTTACAACGAAATCGTGCCACCTTTCATGAAGGTAAATCATATCCATGTCTATGCAGAAAATGTTTTTATGGCTTTCATTCAGAAGCACTTGTTTGCATTATGTTGCTGTAGTAACCACAGGGCCAGCCTCGATCTTCCATCAGCAACAGAACTGTGGCAAAGAGGAGTAATATTTGAACCATTTATCGAGGGAAATCTGTATGACATCAAATTTGACAAAAGCTACGTAAATTTTATATTCCTGCCATTTGGATGGATGACAGGAAGGAGGTAGTGCTGAGAAACTTGTGACACACAAAGCCCTGGTAGAAATGCAAACCAGAGTGCTTTTGAGCTATGTAGATTTGATGGACCGGCTCCTCGACACTCCCAATGATGTGGCGGTGCTCAGGAGATGGAGGGTGTTTCACACCAACATTATTGGTTAATTGATGTTGAGTCTCAGTTCTACACCAATTTTAATCATGCAATTTATTTAATAATTAGTTAATATTCAGTTAATATATTTATTTTTAGAAAAATAAAGCTTTTGAAAGGATGGAGATAATTTTAGTTTATATTCCATAAAAATTATTATTTAAATAATTTTAGAATATTTTTATTTATTAATTAGAAAAATATGTTCACATGCAATTTCATTAATATATTGTAATTGATGTTTATTATTATAAATAATGATGCGAATAATTTGAAGAAATATTTTTTACTTGTCTACCATATATTTCATCAGTGTTTTTTGCTTTTAAATATTGTATATATTTGACTGTGAGTTTATGGTTTGTTTCTGCATAGTGGTTTATTTTCTATACTTAAAAATCTTCAATTACTATTAGAGCTTGGTTTTTGAGTAGATATTTTTTGTTTCAAATCTTTCTAACAATTGATCATGTCAAAATCTAATAGTCATCCTATTCAAAAATTTAGTGGTAGTGATTATGATTATTGAAGTATCAATATGATGACTCTTTTGATATATAAAGAATTATGAGAGATTGTAGAAAATGGTTATCATGAACCCACTGATTGGGTCACTGTTCGAACTAATGATAGGGAAACGAAGAAAGAAGCTAAGAAGAAGAAATCCCAAGCTTTATTTCATATTCAAATAGCTCTAGATAAGAACCTATTTCTAAGAATTTTAGGTGCAAAGATAGCCAAGGATGCCTAGAAGAATCTATAAGAAGCTTATCAAGGTAGTAAACAAGTCAAAGTGGTTAGATTGTAAACATTTAAGAGGGAATTTAATAATTTGAAGACGTCAAAAGCTGAAAGTGTAAGTGATTTCTATTTAAGAGTAAAGGATGTGGTTAACAAGAAGACTACACTTGAATAAATATTGAATAAAGAGGTTGTTGTAAAAAACATTGTTAAGGTCTCTCACACCAAGGTGGAATCATGTTGCCATAATTATTGAAGAAAGTAAAAGATTGACTACTTTTGAGTTTGATCCCTTGGTCAGATCTCTTGTGTCTCATGAACAAAGACTAAGAGACATATTAAATAAAAGTGATGAGAATGTGTTTACTACAAAATTAAAGATCATAAAGAATAAAGGTACTAGCACTAGTAATAAGAATAGCCATGTATAAGGCAAGGACAATTTCAAAATTAATCAAGGACAAGGTAAAAACATGAACTATAGTTATTCAAGAGGATACAATTATTAAAGAGAATACAAAAGAAGAAGAGGTGGTTCAGCTACAAGAGGTAAAGGTAGAGGTATATTTGATAAAATAAATATTCAATGCTATTATTGTCATAGGGATGGTCACTTTGATTGGGAATATAGATTAAAACCAGAAAATAAAAATAAAAGTGTTAATTATGCTAATAAGGATGGTGATGCATCATGCAATTTATTCATTTCATATGACAAAGCTAAATATAGTCATAATAAGGTTTGGTATTTAGATTCAGGTTGCTTTAATCACATGTCAGGACATAATGTGTTGTTTTTTATAATGGATAGAAATTTCAAAACCAATAAAAAACTTGGTGATGATAAATATTTGAAGGTTGCATCAAAAGGAACTATGTAGGTGAACACTATAGAAGTTGTGAAAAGTATTAATGATATTTATTACACCCCAAGTTTAAAACATAATTTTTTTACATGTTGGACAACTATGTCAAAAGAATTATAATGTGGGTTTTGATGTTAAGAAATGAATGATTTGTGATAAGAATCAAGGAAATAAGGTTTTTATATTTGTACCTATGTCTAATAATAGGATGTTTTCATTGAACTTTGGAGAGCATAATAACAACCTTGCAAATATAGAATATAAAGATAAAAATTGGTTATGGCATCTCAGGGATGGGCAATTGAATTTTCAAAGTCTGAAGCTACTAACATCACAAGAATTAGTTTATAGTTTGCAAAATATTGAAGAGCATAAAGAATTTTTTGAAGGTTTTGTTAAAATCAAACATGCATGCAAATTTTTTTCAAAAGGCAGTGCATGAAGAGCTTATCATCCACTTAAATTGGTTCACTCAGATATTTGTGGTCCTATGCAAATAAAAAGTTTGGGTAAGTCATCATATTTCATTATATTTATTGATGATTTAAGAAAGTGTTGGGTTTATTTTTTGAAGAAAAAAGTGAAGAATTTGATATATTTAAAAGACTTAAAGCCCTTGTGGAGAATGAAAGTAGTTACAAAATAAAGTGCTTAAGGACTGACTGTGGAAGTGAATTTTGTTTAAATAATTTTATGAGTTATTATGATTTGAATGGCACGAAAGGCAACTCACAACTGCCTACACTCCTCAACAAAATGGTGTGGCTAAAAGGAAGAAACATATAGTGGTTGAAATCGTAAGGAGCATGTTACAAACAAAGGTACTGAACAACTCTTTTTAAGGTGATGTAGTTGCTATAGCATTATATATTCTCAATCGAAGTCCTAATAGTGCACTTGAAAAGATTACTCCATATGAAGCATGGTGTGAAAAGAAGCCTAACATCAAATATTTCAACATTTTTGGTTGTTTAACTTATGTTCATGTAATTGATCAGAAAAATAAAAAATTATATGCAAAGAGTGAGTCTTGTCTTTTTGTTGGGTATAATGAATAAAGAAAAGCTTATAGGCTTTATAAATCTATCACTAATAGTGTACTTGTGTCAAGAGATGTTATTTTTATGAAGGGGGAGTGTATGATCATGATAAAGATAAAGGCAATATTGAAAAGTCTAAATGTATTTTTATCGATGGTAATTATGATGATATTACTTATGAGTAACCCACAATTACTTCAATGCCAAGTGTTACAAGTCTATTAAGTAGCCCCTCATCTAGTGCATGTATTCCAAACACAACTCTAGCTTCTAGTCTTAGTTATTCATGGAAGATAAAAATTTTGAGTGAAATTTATCAACATACAAAAATCCAAACACATAAAGAATGTCCAAGAGGTGAGATAGTAAATTATGCTTTAATTACACAAGTTGATTTTGAACCATCATGTTTTGGAGATGCATGTAATAATGATGTTTGGGTGCAAGCAATGAAAGAATAAAATAGATTCTATTCTCAAGAATGATATTTGGGATTAAATGGGTCTATAATAATAAGTACAACAGTGATGGAAGTGTTGAAAGACACAAGGCAAGTTTAATTTCTAAGGGTTTCACAGAAAGGTATGACTTAGATTATGAAGAGACCTTTACACCATTAAAAAAATAAAAGACTATTAGAATGATAATGCCAGTAGCAACTCAAAACAAATGGATCATACATCACATGGATATGAAAAGTGTCTTCTTAAATGGGTACTTAGAAGAAGAAGTCTATGTAAAAAAACCACAAGGATTTGAAGTACAAGGTAAAGAATGTCAAGTCTACAAGTTGAAGAAGACTTTGTATGGCCTCAAACAAGCACCCAAAGCATGGTATGCAATGATAGATGGATATTTTCAATAGAATAGATTTTAAATAAACAAAAGTGAGCCTACTCTTTACTACAAGCAAGAAGGTAATGATATCCTTATTATAAGTTTGTATGTTGATTATTTATTGTATATGGACAACAATTTTAGGATGAAGTATGAATTCAAAATTGCAATAATGAATGAATTTGAAATGAAATATTTAGGTCTCATAAAATAATTTTTAGGGATGGAGGTTCATCAAAGTAAATATGACGTCTTTATTTATCAAATAAAGTATGCAAATGATATGTTGAAGAAATTTAATATCTTGATTTTAAACTAGTCTTCACTTTAGCTACTCATGGAATTATGTTATGTAGAGAAGATTGTGATGAAAGAGTTGATGAGACAACTTATAGAACTATTGTTGGAAGCTTAATGTTTCTAACTCACATAAGACTAGATATTACTTATTTAGTTTCTCTTGTAGCAAGATATATGTTTGATCCATCTAACATTTATATGGAGGTCACTAAGACAATTTTGGGGTATGTGAAAGGTATTATTGGCTTTCGTATTCACAATAATGCTACTAAAAAGTTTGAACCTTTTTGTTTTAGTGATTATGATTCATGTGGTAGTTTGGATGACCAAAATTCAACATCTTGGAATTGTTTTTCTCTTAGTTCTGTTTTGATTACATGGAGTTCAAAGAATCAAAGTTCAATTTCTCTTCCATCTATAGAAGCAGAATATATTGAAGTCACTTCAACAGAGACACAAGCATTGTAGCGCCAAAAAGTTTTAGAAGAAATTGAAGAGAAATAAATTCAACCTATAATGATTTTTTGAGATAGCATAAGTGCAATAAAATTAGCCAAGAATCTAGTGCATAAACATCTGGGCAAAGCATTTTGATTTGAAGTTCAATTTTATTCAAGATTTACTTCAGAAGAAAGATGTAGAATTGAAGTATATAAACACACAGGAAGATGTCATAAATATCTTTACTAACGCTATTGCAAAAGTTAATGTTTTGAAATTCCAAGATTAAATTATTAGTTCACTCAACATCAAGTGGGAGAATGATGGTTAATTGTCATTGAGTCCTAGTTCTATCATAGTTTCAATCATGTAAAAATCATGAAATTTATTTATTAATTATTTAGTATTAAATTAATATATCTTTTAGAAAAATAAGGCCTTTGAAAGGCTAAAGATAACTTTAGTTTATATTTCATGCAAATTGTTATTTAGATAATTTTAGAATATTTTTATTTATTAATTATAAAATCATGTTCACATGCAATTTTATTAATACATTGTAATTGATATTTATTATTGTGGAGAATGATTCAAACAATTTGAAGAAGTACTTTTTACTTGGCTATTGTATATTTCTTTTGTATTTTTTTTGCTTACAAATATTACATATATTTGGCTCTGAGTTTTTTTTTTCTTTATGTGCAGCGATTTAATTCTATATACGTAAAAATATTAACAAATGGGAAGTGACAAAGAGATGGCAAATACCTAGAATGGCATGGGGAAATCCATGTGGAAGAGTGGATATGTGCCTACCGACATGACTTTTTACGATGTTATTATATATTACAGGATCAAAATAAGGTTATATTTGGAAAGTTTATTGAAATCCATTTATCTAAACCTTGGAGAGTAGCGTTCATGATTGGAGAATGTATCTTATTAATGCAAACTTTTTTTCCAATTTGTATAATTCTGTAAGTAACAATGATAAAGGGATCACACAATGTTCCATCATCATCATCATCATCATCATCATCATCATCATCATCATCATCATCATCATCATCATCATCATCATCATCATCATCATCATCATCAATTATTTTTCCTCCATGCCAAAGGTTCAAGAGTACTTTTACAACTGGAAGGGGTATTAGTGATATTTATAGTAATGTAAAGTCTTATAGATTGTGCTGATTTCAATAGATACAAAATTTAATAAAAAAATATTTAGATGTTTTTTCCTTCAATCCTTAAAAATTAAGGAATTGGTGTTTTTCCTTTCAATCTTAAAAAATAAAAAGAATTAAATAATTTTTTTTATTTCATTAATAAATAATTTTATTTATATAATAAACAAATAATAATAATTATTTTTTTAAAGTTGTTATGAATAATATAATTTGAATTTAAAATATAATATTTTATTATAAATGTATAAGATAATCATTCTGTTAAATATATTGAACTAAATATATGAGAAGATTTTATCTTTTACATCTCTAAACTTTTTTTTATCAGTTACAATATTAAAATTATTTAGTAATTAAGTTTGAATTTACTCTCTAGTTTTCAGATTGTGGATACATTTCTATGCCCTCTTCTTGTAAATTTTTAATTTGGAAAGATTTTAATAGTTAATTTTGATTTTACATTTTATGTGTGATTAAGATTAATTACATGTTGTATAGGTACGTGTATTAAATATTAATGCAAAACTTATTTACAATAAAACACAATACTTTTAGAGAAATAAATTAAGTTAATTATATGTATGTATGTATGTATGTATGTATGTATGTATGTATGTATGTATGTATGTATGTAAAACCTCTTTTTATTAAAACACAATATATTAGATAGAAAAATTAGAATAACACAATTTTTTTTCCTATGAGACAAGGCGATTATTTATGGGGGGAATGAGCAATTGTTGACAGTTAAATGACTATGCTATTTGGGCAAATATTTGTGGTTAACCCTGTCTATCCAATAAAAAAATTATGGTAGTTATTTAATCAACATCTTCTTTTAAAAAACAATTGAAAATCATCTTTAACAAGCATTATATATTGGTTACTACCCACCATAATTACTAAAAGCTATCTTTTGAAGTATGTGATGGCTTGAAATTTATCTTTGCTACAAATTATTTCAAGAACATAGAAAATGTATAATATAACAAGGGCCACGTAGCGGTGAGTCCCTACCTTTGTGTCAAATAGTATATTGTATTTGATCTTTTGTGGTTTAAATTAAAGTATTAGAATGAAGTAGGCGAAAATAATTTTTTAAATAATTAGTGTTCTAACATGTGAAAAATAGTTTCATTTGTTTAGAAGTATTGAATATTATAAAAACAAAGTTGTAGCATATATTGTATATAATAGAAATAGATACAATGCATAAAAAAGTGTAGTAAGATATAAGTGTAAATAGCTAATTTATGCAAGTCAAATTTGCAATAGTTAAGTTGTGCATTTTGTAATAAAAAGTTAGGAAAAAGGGGATTTTCCTATGTTTTGATTGGTTAAAACAATAAACATGTTATTTAAGGGCAGAGTAGTGATGTCATCAACAATGAACCCTTGTATGTAAAGGCACACAAGTAATAATCAATTGATTGATGGGGATATCTGCTAGAGGATATGACATTTTACAAACCTATTTTTGGGTTTACATGACATAACATGGTTGGAGTATCAATCGCATGCATTATCAATAAACTTGAACAAAAAATCATTCAATGAATCTGCACAAAAAACCATTCAATGAATCCGCACAATCTACTTCAAAGTAAAAAATTATATTTAGTTGAAATAAACTATGAATTGACATCTAATAGTTTTGAGGGTAGGAGAGCCCTAAAGGCTTCCACGTAGCAACCTTCCTGAACCCAAGAACCAAAGTCAGTGGAGGCTCAAGAAATATATAATAGTTCTATGGCCCCAAGGCCCAAGAGGTCACAACGTGGTGATAATCGAGAACCTGGGTCCATAGGTGACATCAGGTAAGCTAATAATTTCGTGTCTCCGAGACCTCAAGAGGTCGTAGGTGGGACATCCTAGGTGGAAGATAAAAATTTAATAATCCTGTGGCAACACCCTAGGGCTTAGGACCATTGGGTTTTTTGAGTAAGCCAATAGTCTCATGGCCCCAAGGCCCCAAGAGGTCACCACATAATGATGACCCAAGATCCCGACAAAATCTAATAGTGTTGTGGCCCTAAGGCCCTGGGACATCGCCATGTGACAACATCCTGAGAGCCTTGAACCACGATAAACATCACATAAGTCAATTATCCTATGGCCTTGAGGTTTGATAAGTCATCATGTGGTGACATTCCAAGATCTTAGGACCATAGGAAACTTCGTGTAAGCCAATAGTTCCATGTCCACAAACCCATGAGAGGTCCCCACATGGCTATGTTTTGAAAACTTGACAAAATTAAACAGTCTCATAGTCCTGAGGCCACAAGAAGGTGTCACATGGCAAGGTCTCAATTACCTAGGAGCCTGAATCAGTGGAGGCTCCAACAAAATCTAATGCAAGGATAAGAAGTGGGAACCTAATTAAAATTTACCACTAAATTCTCATGTTAGAGGGGTTCACAACAACACTGGTCACACACTGGTCATTCTGGTCCAGTTCTGTAGTTTTCTACCCACCCTCTAAATTCCATATCAATGTGCTTCTATAGATGAATTTTGTACTCCCTCTACTCATTCCCACAATGTTCTAATGTCTTCTATAATCGATCCATATTCTCTAATTGTCGCTTCGCACATGTTGCAGCTTCAAAGGAATGCCAAAAGTCTTCCTCTGACGCTTCATTGTCTTCCACAAGAGTTACCAACTTCAAACATTCAAACGAAACATTCAATCTCGTTTGTGAACCTACGTGACCAGAGCAATGGTATATATGTTTGTGTGTGTGTTCTGGTCGTGCTCAGAACTCTGCCAAGAACATGAATGAATCGCTATACTGAGTGACTATTTCGGTTTTTCAAAGCGCCAACGCTAGTTTATAATAGCTAAGACACAGTCGGGTCTGAATCTCCGCAAAACATTGCAAACAACATGCCTTGGTTCACAAAATCAATTACCACTGAGAATCTTCTATGATGTGTTGAAGACTTAGTCGGGTTTTGACCTCACAAATAACTGTTGGATTTTCTACAGGTGTTCAACCAAGATTGAGACTATCGAGACCCAGCCGGGTCTACCTTCCTGATTACCACATGACGAAATGTTTGTTTCACACGAAAACCGTTTCGGGTTAGAAAGGGTTTCGAATATTTGTTACAACATAGGCTCCATTAGGATTGAAGCTCGAATACCAAGGATCAAAACACAAGTGTTTTCCAAGAATAAATCGGATAAGAAATTTTGATTACAAAGGATGCCAACAATTAAAACCCACATGACCAATTCAGGCATTGGAAAACCGATAGTAAAGTAAGGCCCAACAAAGACCATGGTAGACCAATTTTCTAGAATGAAGTCTGTAAGGAATTTGCAAAAATGAAGTTTTTTGCTCTCCAAACCACCAAGCCAACTAATGCACTTCAAGATGAATGTTGAAAATGAATGTTGAGGCCACAAATACCAATACGCTGAGCACATGAAGAATTTGGTATGGAAATTAAGAAAGAATTCCTTCAATAAACAAACAAAAATACAAGGCAATAGCAAACAAAGAACTGAAAAATAAACATATTACTTTTTGGCAATGTAGGATTGTTCAAGATTAGAAATGCTCCTACATCAAAATATAATAGTCATGTGGCCCCAAAGGCTTGAGAGGTTGCCACATGGCGACGTCTTGAAAGGTCGAGACCATGAGGAACTTCGGTTAAGTCAATAGTATTGTGGCCCTTAGGCTCTAAGAGGTTGCCATGTGGTGATGTCTCAAGAGCTCGGGGCTACAAGGGAATTTAGATAATTTAATAGCCTCGTGGCCTTGAGATATTGCCACGTGGTAGTATCTTGGGAACATGGGGATCCAGAGGGGACATGATACTCACAAAATTCCTTAAGTCCCGAGAAGTTACCACCATGTGGCAGCATCCCAGATACTTGGGGGCTCAGATGTCTTTGTGCAATCAAATTGATCTTTGTTGCTCCATGCCCTCGAGATATCACCACGTGGCACAATCTTGGGGTTTTGGAGACTATAAGACAATGCCTTATATTATCTTTTAAAGATCATGCCATGTGGCACTATTACGACCTTCTACCGAGCCGTTGAAACTATTCCGACCTTGTACTTCTACTATCGATAGAAGTTATTATCAAAACAAAAAATCAGCACTATCCAAAGATATTCAAAGTCTTTTATAATATCTATATATTTCAATCTGTACATCAAATTTGTACTACTCTTATGAATCTGTATATGGCAAACATAATCAATTCGTAAATTACTACTATCAATTCTGTTTCATTTAATTTTCATGCATCACTATATTGATTTTTATTGGATATTTCTAAATAAGATCCAAATGAATATACTAATATTTATGTCTAAATTCTAGATAAAAATTGATAATAATATTGTAATATGTATTTTAAACTCTTTGATTAATTCATAGATAAATATGTAATTGAAAAGTGATTTCTATAAACTCTTGTTTTAGAGGTGTTAATACAACAATTAAGAAATATATCTTAATAAAATTAAAACACAAAAATATGCAGGTTTTAAGATACGCTTAATAAAAAACTATAAAATAATACTAAAAATATTTATAAATTAATAGTTAAAAAGTTTTTAGAACTGTTAACTGTAATATACTGTCAGAAACCAGAATAGAAATATTGAGAAAAAATGAGAGAGATAAAAAGAAAGAAGAAAAGGAGCTGCTAAAACTAGAAACCATCAATTTCCAGACCAATATCTTACAAACCAAGAGTCCATTAATGAACTTAATACTGTGTAGAATGAAAAAATTTTACACGCATCCTTTGAGTCAGTCTACGAACTTATGAACCTATGTAAGACCATGTACAACAACTTCATATTGATAAAGTAAAGCACAGCCATATACCTTTCGTAAAGTAAAGCCAAATTATCATATTTCCCTTGAATAAACAGCTCAAAGGAAAGGAAAGTCAAAACAATGGTGCCGTAATGATGTGGAAAAGTTAGAAGATCATGTTGCCTACTTTTTAATATCGAACTTCCAAAGATTCATTTAAATATCTCAATGTTGCCTAATTTTGTAGCGGTGTCGTTTATCACAAAGCAGCAATGCGACATTCATTACAATTATGATTAAATGTAGGATGACACCCTTCCCAACTTTCTTTGTGTTTTATAGTAATGTAAGAGAAAGGGAAGAAGGATGTAGGAACCATAACAAGCCGAGGATGCTGACATGGAAGAGTACGGCCATTGCCATTCATAACGTAAAGCATCCTGTGTTTCCATGCGGTCCCTTAAACAGTACTCGATTACCATGTTCAGGATTAATGGCCGATAATGGTCTTAAAGATCATAACATGTAAATTGTACACCCACTTGCCTTGTTATTAATTTGTTTTGGTACAAGACGAGGACATGACAAACAGTAAAAATTCTTCAATAATTGTGATCAATCGAGAGATGACTGGTTGGATTTAGTTATTAATATGTATTTTTTTAGGGGAAAGGTTTCTGGAACTGTGCATCCTAACTTTAGACTCATGTAGATTGTTCGTGGTGTTATATCAGATCTTAAAGTTTCTATCCATTTTAATATATCATCTTATCTACTTACAACTAAAGTTTACTTACAATTAAAGTTTGAAGGTGTACTTCATTAAACATTTTACAATATAACCAACTTTATCATGAGAGGTCATAAAATATAAATTTTAAATCTATGATTAAAAGATAATTTTAAAATTATTATTTTTTGACCCTAAGAACACAAATAGCTAAACCAAATAAAAACCATTCATAAGTAACTAATACATATATTCATATTTTAAAAAGTCCCTTTAACATACCGTACTCACCCTATCAAAATTAATGCAACTTTAAATACTTTACAAGCTCACCAAAATATAACACAAACAAACACTAAAGCTCTTCATTTAAGGTTCATTTAAGGATCAGTCTAGCTACAGTGGTGTTCACTCCAAAACTCAACAACAACTACGATGCTCCTAAAAAAACTTTGTGAATGACCTAAATATTCAATCATCTCTATGAATCGCTCCAAAACCTAATGCATGGTATTGATAGGTGTCATGGTTTTCTTTTGTCTATTTTTAGAAATTTTTATCTTGAACTTTCTCTTCTTGAATGATTCCATGTAATTTGTGTTTTCCTTGGTTTTACCTTAGTGCTATTTTTTCTATCTTGATATGCATTACAATTTCCATTTAAAATTCCTATTTTTTTATTGGACAAAATTTTAAGGGTTTGAATGGTTTTCCAATTCTTGAAATTTAGAATTTTCTTGATGAAAACATTAATTATGTAATGTGATTTGATAGATAGACCATGCCTCTATTATGGGAGATGTAGTTGACTATTTGAATGAACTTTTGCATAGGATCAATGACCTTCACAATCAGCTTGATTCTATATCTTAGGGAGGTATTTATTTAGTGATTCTAGCTCTCATCCTTTGACACCTACAACCTTTATTTTACCTTGTTGAGTGGGTATTTTCCTAAATTTTATTTATTTGGGAGGATAGATTTGCATTGCTAATTTCTAACTTATTTCTCATGCATGTGGAGGTGATGACAAGAGAGGGGCATGATCTAAATATACACATGTTTTGTGTTAAGTGACCTAGATTCTTGCTATCCACAATGATGATACTGGATGGACTTGCCCTTGATGCTCAGCAAGTGGTCATTAAATACTTCAATGGGTTTACATTAGATGTGTTTTCATTAGAGGTAAATCAATGGTTGAATTGAAGATAGTGGAGATCAAAGTTATTTTTATTGTAGCTTGGAGCAAGCTTATATCATCTTTTTCACTAAACTGACCTTATTATAGTTTGGATAGTGAGTTAACCTTATTATCTATTACATGAGAAAACTAAAATTCAACCATAAATATAGTGAAACTTGGATTCCTTTAAAAAACCTCAAATTATTTTGAATCCCAAAATAATTACAAAACTACCTATTGGTAGGTTAATTCAAAATTGTCATCTTCTAGTGTTGTTGTTTTTTTTTTTTTTTTTGCTTTTCTTGTAGAGAGAGTATGTCCTTCGTTTCAGCTCTTGTTTATGTTGTATGAACCAAGATAAAAGAGGGATAAAACTCTCCATATTTGACACTCATAACCAATGAATATTTATAGTCAAAGGTCAACCACATGGTAATCAATTACATTACATTTTTGAGTGGTTTTGTTAAGGATATGGGTACTAGACAAATAGTTCTATTGAATTTTTTTTAATGGATAACCATGAAGATAATGACAAAGCGTGTTCAGTTCTAAAATTACTACTATGGAGCTAACAAATGTGAATAGGGTTCAATTAATATTAAACTGTTAAATAAAAATATCAAAGAGTTGAAAAATAATCACATGAAGAATGTCAGTTGTCAAGACCATGTGAAACTAATGCTGGTAAGACATCCCTTTTTATTATATTCACTCAGTTGAGGTATATTTTTTTAAGAACTAAAATAATGGCCTCTCATTAGGTGATGCTACTATGACAAGGGGTACTATTCCATCGAATATGTTAACCTAATTCATACTTGAGGGTGTATTTATTATCAATTCTTGCCTATATGGGTGGGATGAGTATGCTTGCTTGCTCAGCCTTCCCTTCTCTTCCTTTTATGGTTCCATAATTCCAAATAAAACCTTGAACAAATACATCTAAATACATGCCATGCTGCCTCGAGTAGGTTATGGCTCTTTAGTGCATCCTAGAATTGCTTTTATGACTCTAAAATATTCATTTATTCAAAAATTAATTGTACATCTATTGGTAGGCTCTCTACACTGTAATATTTAATATTAATATACCATAAACTATATGACAATGATGGTGATGCCCAAATGAAACTACTCTGAATAACATAATATTTAATTATGTATGTGGTAAATATGTTTGAGACCAATTAAAATTACCCAATTTAAAAACTTTATTAACAATGTTATGAAAGTACATTTTAATTTATATATGACAACACCACTTGATGTAGGGGCATCATTTTTTTAAAATATTTTTTTTACTACCAGCTAATGCCACATGAAGGGGCTTAAGGAGTTGTATTTTAAATTTTTTATTTTTTTATATTTTTGGGGCAGCCAACCACCTAACCATCACTCATTTAATGAGAAACATAATGAAATAAATCAAAAAGGGGCAATCTAAGCGAGATCTTTTGAACTAAAAAAGTGGTAGGTGGAGGAATTTATGAAGGTTTTGAATGTTGCAATAGATTTAGGTGGGATTTTGGAGAGAAAGTTCTATATTTTTGTTATTTTTTAAGATAAAAAGTAAGTGTAAAAAAATAAGAACATAATTAAATGGGGGTAGAAGGAAGATCCAGAACAAAATAGCATCTACTTGAGTTGAATCTTGAAATTAATATAGTTGCGAGAGCTTCTCCATCAGAGTTGATAATGGTTTACACTCAGTCATCCCCTTTTTATCAAGCAGTGTCTTGGCATATTTCATCTGTGAGACAAAAATGTAATTCTTCTTTTGACATATCTCTAAGCTAAGATAATAATGAAGTATCTCTAGTTCTATCATGTCGAAGGATTTATTCAAGTCATTATTTACCTATTCAATGAGCTCAACTAAAATTCTTGTGGTATTAATATCATCCAAATACAAAACAAGAATGACAATCTATGTGCCTAAATTTTTGATATACAAATTTAAATTTGAGGGGCTAAAAATGAACCCATGATGAAATATATGATCATATATCATATTGTACCATGCCTTTGGTAATTTTTTAAGTTTATAAGGTGACTTATTTAGACAACACACCTTTTATGGATGTTGTTGACCAATGAAGCCTTTTAGATGGGTCATATACACTTTTTCTTTGAGATCAACATTCAATAATGTATTTTTAATGTCTATTTACTGAAGCTTCTATCCTTTTCATGATGCGAGTGTACAAACAAATCTGATGGTATTCATCTTAGAAATAGGTGCAAAGGCATCCTCATAATCAATTCTTTTTTGCTTAGCATACCCTTTTATAACAAGTCATTCTTTGTATTTGTCGATGGATCCATCTAGCTTATATTTTGTATTGAAAATCTACTTTCATCCAATGGATTTATTTCCTATAGGTAGATTGACAAGTTCCCATATCCCACTTTTTATGTGGGCCTCATATTTATCATCTATGTCTTTTTTCCATTGAGTTTGACATAAAGCCTCTCAAACTATCTCTATTTTAGTGTTGTTAACTACTGAACTCAACAATGCAAGATTAATTTTAGTTTTCACCTATCTTTTGGATTGAACTCTTGATGAATTATTTGAAATAGAGTTCAAGTGTTAGTCCCTAATAATGATTTATACACATTTTGGATGTCAATGTTGCTATGGATTTAATGAAGAATTATCTTCTAGATTTCAAATGTCAATAAATAATTCACTTTTCATTTCACCTTCCTTGTGACAGGATTATTCATGCTAACCATCTAACTGTGGGAAAAATCTATGGGAGGTGGTATGTTATAACTTCTTCTATGGCAATGAGTCAAATGATGATTCATCACAAACCATAATTCAAATTTCATAAATCTTATGTGGATCAGGATCCATGAGATGATATGATTTTAAGGTAGCATTATACCCTAATAGAATGCACTAGATTATCTTTGGTTCAATATTCTTCCTCTTTTTAGTTGGGACATGCATATATGATGTACAACCAAATACTCTTAGATGGGAGATGAAAGGTTTATGATCATTCCATATCTCTTCTAGTGTATTATCTTGCAAGATATTTGTAGGTTCCCTATTGAGAATATATATGGATGTTTGAACTACTTCTGCTTAGAATAGTGTCTCTAAATTTGTAGTGGAAACCTTGTAACGAGCCATCTCCATGATTGAATGATTGCATCCTCTATAATTCCTTTTTATATGGGTGTATATGGAGAAGTTAGGTGTTATTTGATTTTGTGTTATTTCAAAAATGCCAAAAAATCCTTTGATGTTAATTCCCCCCTCGATCTTAGTAGAGGAGAAAAAGAGGCCTCTCTGAATAGGTCACAACAAGCTCATAGAAGACCTTAAAATGAGTAAATGATTCAATATTCTTTTTGAGAAATAAAATCCATGTCTTTTGAAAAAAAATCATAAACAGATAAGTGAAAGTAATGGAATCTTTTAAAATAAGCAAGCAGAGATACACATAGATTTATATACACCACATCAAGTTAATCGTTGGCATGAGAGGAACTCATATATAATGAAACCTTATGTTATTTATTGTAGAGGGAACTAGGGAATATAGGAAAAAATGGGACAATTGAGGAAGTCCATCTACCATGGCCATAATGCTAAGCTAATATAAGGAACCAGAAGAAAGATGCCCATATCGATAATGCTAGAGAGCCATAGATTATATTTTAGAGTCAGAGAAAAAGAAACTTCATTAGATGAAACTAAATATAGGGAAAATAATTTATCTTTTAAAAAATATCTAGCAATGACCTTACCTTCCCATGAGAGGAGACATGATTTGGTGCCATTCTTGATCATTAACTCAACCTTAACCTTATGATTCAAGATTTGACTTACAGATGATATTTTTTAATCAATTTGGGGACATATAGTACCTTTGTGAGAGTATAAGTTCTCATCTTGAGAGGAATGGTGATAATTCTAATTCATTTTACAACATACTCTTTATCATCTACAATTGAAACCTGATCTTCAGTTGGTTGATTCATTAGTGAATCAAAGATCTCCTTGAATCATGTCATATGATTTTTGGCACCAGATTTAATTAAATCTAACATTAATCATTGGTGATGAGGTTTGGGAGATAAGATCTATGTTCTTTTATGCATTGTAATCTAATTTTAATTATACCTCCTCTTTAGATGCATCATCCTATTTTAGTTGATGTTTTTCCACTACATGTCCATGTTACTTCTATCATTGAGTACTTTTTTTTATTTATATGAATCATCTCCACTGGATGTGCCCTCTCGACTAGTGTGCCTTATGTCAAGATATTATAGTAGTAGTGATCAATGTCATGTGTATTGGTGCAATAAATATAACACCATCATTTTGCCTTCACAAATTTTTGTTGTTGTTATGACTACTTTGGTGGTGATTTTACAAACATTGAGCCATGTTGCTTTGGAATCAGGGCTTTATCCTTGAATGCATCTTGTACAGATTTATTGGCTTCTTCTTGTTAAAGAAAATTCACCAGTTCTTTGAAATAAACTTGTTGATTTTTAGTGTTTAGTTTCTTGATAAATGTGCAAAATTGAGAATGGTTATAGCTTGATGTGAACAAAATAAATAACTTATCCTCGATAATTTTCCTAAGTACAATTAGTTATGCCACCCTATGTAAGAACTCCTCAACTTTATCTCTATCTTGGACTGGAGATGGAGGATCTTAGTTTGGTTCTTCACCTTGTAAATAGTGGAAATAATGTACCAAGCCTCCTTAAATGTTGATGCATCCAAAATATGAGGTTGAACCTCATCAATGACACTAATTATGATCAACATCAGGGTTTTATCATTAGAATTGTCATATTTTATTTACTCATCATCTCTGGAAGGATTGGTGACTGTATTAGTGATGATGCCCCCATAATTCTTCAAAACGAAGAATCATTCTCAACTTCATCTTCCATGTGACAAAATTTGGCCCTTTGATAAGTTACACATCCAACAAGAGTAATTTTTGTGCAGATATTATTTTACTTATTTATATAAGATTTCAAAAAGCTAACAAAATAATATTTTATTACTTCAAAATTATGTATTTAAAAAATGTACCTTATTAAAATCACCTTCATTTCTCTTGTAACAAGATACACCTTCTTAGGAGTAGCAGTCATGGTATTTTTTCCCTTCTTTAAAGGGGAAACATCAATATCATTTAAGGTAGGTACTTAAGTGATAGTTACTATCTTAGGTTATTCTAGGTTTCATAGGCTTAGGGATTGGTTTCTTGACATAGTCACGTGTTCAAATTATTGACACCAATGATTACATATACTATCAATTTTGAGTCACATAAATCATCAAAATATATGTTACACTATTTAGCTTTGTCACAGTCATGTTACATTGAGCATTACTTGCATTTAATTATCTTTGCATCATTTCCAAGACTTCATATAAAGATATTAGGAAATTCCCACCAAGTGAGCCAACACACTAACCTTCTACCTTCATGGCTCTAAGTCTATTACAGTGATGTCTAGTAGGGCATGATGGGCTATTAATACTTGGATGACCTCTCTCTTGATATTGTAAATGCTTTCCCCTTAGTCTGTGGTTGCTCTTACATCAGATTATTTTGTATAGACCACTAAGTCTATAATTTTATCTTTCACCTCATCACACACATCTAAGGCAATGATCACTTTGATAATAGATGAAGAGTTTAAAATGCCTAGATGATATTCATTAATATATGAGGAGAATTTATACAATATATAATCAGTTAGAAAAATTTAATGATATATACAATCTGGTAACTACCCAACTAAAATTTTAAACTAATAACTAATAACTAATTAAATGATGCAATAACTAAAAAATGTGCTAACAAAGAAAAGGATTCATGCAAGGATTTTAATTAATTTCTTGTAATGTTTGCCTAGAATTTTATTACAATGTTTTTTTTACTCTGTACATTTTTTATGGTTGTTTCATTTTAATTCATCTACTTTTGGAATTTGGGTAAATTAAAGGAGATGAATAATGTGAATGTTTGATGGAAATTACATGTCAATCTTTTGATTATTGGAGAAAATATTACAACATTGAAAACTTCTTATGTAGTTCATTATACCCACTATAGACTCCTTGAGAGCATAATTAAGAACACCCAAATTCATTATTTCATTGAATGTACAAATATATATACACTATAAAATCATTTTGAATGCTCGGACTACTATATTTCTTGTATTTGAATGTCACTAGTTTATATCCTTTTTCATCAAACTACATTAAACTTTCATAGATATACTTTTATATGTATCCTATCCTCAAAAATTCACATCTATTCTCTTTGTATTCACACTGGTATTGTATTTTTATAGCTCTAATGATGATTCCAACTATACCTTTTTTTCATTTATGACATATAATCAACAAAATATTACTAAACATATTTGCAAAACCTATTCTTTCTACTCAATCCTAATTTTTTGTGATATGATATGAGGGATGTTTTAAAATCCTCAAGATAGCATATATTTAAATATTAATTTCATGTCAATTCATCAAACTTGATATAGGTTACTAGAATCCATTTAGATGAAGATATAAAATACTTAACATTGAAAGAAATTGCTTGTTTCTCTGACATATGTGCAGTTCAATCCCTTGAAAGTGAAATTGTATAAGGTTATTTGGTTTTCACTTGACAATATACAACTGGGATTTTATTTATCTTAACAAAATCACCTACCTTGCTACAATGTCCAAATTGTAATGACATGATTTGGGAAAACTTTTCCTTGTTTGATCTATCCCTTATTTTTCACACTTCCCTTCTCTTCCTAATTCATGATCCCTCTCTCATCCTCCTATTCTCTTCTTATTATTCCACTCCATACCTTTTTCCTTCTCTTCCTTTTCATGAATATGTTTTTTTCCTTTAAATCTCACTCCTTTTCCATTAAACCTTTCCCTTTATTTTCTCTTTTTGTAAATTTCCCCAAATTTACTCAATCCTTGCCTAATACATTTTATTTCCTATTTATTCTATTTACTATTATAAAAATATAATTTTATAATTTTAACACAATAAAATGGAATTTATAATTATTACATATTTTATTTATTTATCATTAACTTAGTTTTTGTTTAAACAATCATCAAAACATAAGGATAATATGACTAATATAGAGTCAATAATATTATTTTAATCAGAAAAGGTAAATCACAAATTATTATTTAAACATGAATTATAGCAATGCAATTGTTGTTATTACTATGTAATATAGGTTATTTGTGTCCTTATATTATCTTTATATATATGTTAAAGTACTTAAGGCATATAATGATATTATCAAATATCATATAGATAACTAGCCACTATTCTAAAACATTACTAAGACATGATGGTTAATCTACATATGGTAGCAACTAGATAATAATCATGCATTTTTACATTCTCATAAGCATTATTAAACATGAACATGACATAATCATACTAATACATTATACGTCCAATCTATGTATAATATCCACAATGAGATCACACAATATTAATTCCACATAATCATTAAATTGATCTAACACACAACTAACATGCATAAATAACTATCTAAATGAAAATAACATCAAAATTGTACTAATGCTAGTAATTCCAACTATGCATAAAATGAGTGCCATCTAATGTGGTATGTGCATGGGTTCTAGTTTTTTTTTCCTTCTCCCTCAACACCTCCATATATGTCACCCTCTCTGATGATGTTCTCCCTCTATCATACTCTGAGAGATGAATCTCTCTTTCATCAAACTCATAACAAGCAGGTAGTTATTTTATAACAACATGACATATATATAATAAAATATATCTAAAATAATTAATCAACATGATCACAATGTAAAAATATACAATAATAATAACTCCTATCATTACAATCATCAAATAAAATCAACATACATCTATCCCATAACAACATATGACTTCCAACTTAGTTAAATAATAATCAAATCAAATTTCCAACCATAATAATCCATGGATAATCAATTAAATTTTCTTAGTGATAAATCATGATGTAATAATGTTTTACCTTTATAAGAATTTTGGTGCTATTACCTAGTTTCATAAGTGTGTATGTCATTCACAAGAAAATCTCAAAGGAGGTAAAAGAGGAATTTACTATATGGATCCTTATAGTGTAATGAAAGTACATTACCCATTTTGTATTTTTATTCTTATGATTGTAAACAAATTAGTTACATAGAGTGCCACTAAATAGAGTAACTAACAAGGATGTAAAGTTCAGCTCTAAGTGTGCCCATCCATGCTGAATGAATTATCTAGTTATCTTTCATGCTCATAAATTTTTTGGGCTGGATCAATTATTACATCCTCAATTCTAAGCATAACTAAATGTTACATTAAGCATATGTTTTCACACTAGTAATCCCCTCTTATTACACTATCTTCTGGTAAGCCATGTATTTCATTATCCCATTATCCATCTATTGATGGGACCATAATAATTTAGTGTTCCTTCTTGGTAGTCTACGTTAAATATACTAGCTATTTATGCTTATAATTGAGCATATAAGATGTGGGGGCCATCAATAAAGGGCTAACATAATAGATGGAGTGAGGGTAGATAGAGTAACTAGCATGCATGTCTACGTCAATTATCATACTAATAGTTGACCTTGATGTGCTTGTTGATTACTTCATCTATTGTCACTTTGTTGATTTCATTATCCCATTAGCCCTCCACTAATGTGCCCCACTTATTACATCCATGATTTTAAGTTCAAATTGAATAAACTCGTAATTTATGCTTAGAATCAAGGATCCAATAAATTGGGCCCATCATAGGATGGCTACTAGGATAATGGAATGTATAGAGGGGAGGGTAGATGGATTATCTAGTAGGCACATAGAGGTCACATTATGTGACCTCAATGTTCCTACTAGGTACTCTATCTACCCTTTATTCCATCCATTTCATTTGAATGTTATCCCTCCTATTATGGGTCCCACTTCTTACATAATATATTCTAAGCATAACCAACTATCACATTCAATGTGAGCTCATAATCAAGTATGTAATAAATGGGTCCCATCATCAGAGGGCTAACAGGCTAAAATAATGGATGGAATGAAAATAAATGCATGGAAAGATCAATTAATTTTCATTAAGATGGTGCTAATTCAAACAATAATGATTAAGCCAAGTGAAAAAATTAATCTAAATACTAGAGGTGAAAGAATATTAAATGTTAACTTCAAACTATTATTCCTCGTTCATTCATCAACTCATTTGTCATTCATTGATTTAGTCATTCCTCATTCTGATAAGTTGGATATTATTTATTTTCAAATGGAAAATTAATTGGAAAATAAAAATATAATTTTAATGTCTTTAAAAATATAGTTTTGAAGAAAGGAAATCCCTCATATTGAGTGTCGAAAAGTATAATAACAAGATATATAATACCTTTGGTGAAGAATGCACTTCAAAATGACATGTTTTACGTGAATAGTAAGTTAACCTTCTATTTATTTTTTACAACTAATTTCAAAATCCTTTATTCAGCAAAGGCCTATAGAAATATCTCCGCAGTTACATAATCACTATTTTAGGCTTTCTTTTTCTAAAGGAAAAAAAATTATTTTAAATATTTAATTATTTATTTTAATTGTTTTAGTTCTAGTTTTATTTATATTTAATTTTTTCATTTTCAAAAAATAGAATGTCTTGTACTAGAATGAATAAACTTTGAATATTTTATCATTTCTTCAAACTATGCCTAATAGGGTTATGTAGATATTAAACATTTAAAGCTATACCCATTACTTGCATACATTTCCCTCATTCCATTTCTCATTTTCCATTACCCTATTCCTTTTTAACCATTACATGAGCTTGTGAATCATTGCCTAGTTCCATAAGCACATACCACATTAATATGAGCATTCTAGACGATGAGTTTCCTATACATGTTTGTTACCTATAACCAATTATATTGTTGAATCTCGAACCCTATTTATCATAATATAAATTTAGCATATCAAAAGGTCACAACCTTCAATTTTGTGGAAGATCAACCAATGATATATAAAACATATTTTTAAAGTAATACATTCACCGTAGACTACCATGCTAAACATCTATCCTCAATAATGAATTTGATTATCTATGTATGTAGTTCATGGTATAGTATGTAAACTTATTAGCTCCATTGGGATCATGGTTTGGACTATAAAATATATAGTTATCTCTAATTCATTATTTTATATTTGTTTTCCTCCATCAAATTTTATATAAGGTTTATTAAAGAGGATGAATAATTACTAATAATTATTCAAACTTTTATAATTTATAGTGTCCAACATTTTATTTTTTTCACTAAAATCCATAGACTATCTTAATTTAAATATTCATATTTTTATTTTAACATCTAATTATATTATGTCATGTACTAATATCATGGTTTTAAATCATTTGTCATAACCTTTAATAAAATCCATGTTGGTGTTGGTGGTGATATTATGAGAATTTTCTTTTCTTTTCCATTTTACCATCGTAGTGTAGTTTTAACCCTATTTTGACATCCATTTGACCATCATGTGGGATATTTTTTTATTTCCTAAAAACAATCATTGAAAATTATGATACCTTTATCATATAGTGGTGGAGTTTGGAGTCCCTTTATTTTTTTAAATATTTTTCAAGTCCAATGTAATGGTGCATCTAGATCACGACGATTTATTATGAGTAAACATGATATTCATGGAGAATCTAATAATTTCATTATTCATTATGTACACATGCATATTATAAACTATTGTTCTTCTTCTATTTATGTTGATTAATATTTGCATGTTTATAGAAAACTTATTATTAATATTCATATCCCATTTTACATATATGTACACAAGGTACATTTTATATAAAAGGTTTAATTAACTTCATTGAAACTTCTGTTAACATGCCTGGTATAACTTATGATTATATATATTCTAATTCTTTAGGTTTTACAAGAAAGAACAAATAACAATGTCAATAAATATATAATAGTGTCCTCACTCTATATATGCTCCCTCTCAATTGGTATTTTAAGCATTTATTATCTAGCCATGTTAGAAGAAATGAACAACTCTTTAGATCCAAGTAAGTATTTTTTAATTAACCAAATGATTCATTTAATGATAATATATTAAATGTTCATATAATTGGATTAGAAAACCTTCAATATATAAATTTCACATATAATGCACTACATTTAATCCTAGATAATTCATATTGATAACACATTGCATCCAAACCCCTTAATGTATAGACAATTCATCATTGTTTTTAATTACACATACAATATACTACATATAATCCTATAAAATGCATATAGACAACCCATTTCATTAAATTAATCAATTGTACATTCAATGCATTCAATCAATTTAGGATAATTTGCATTATTATACATATGTTTAACTCATACGTAAAATACATTGTACTTTTATCCCTTACATTAATATACAATGCATATAAACAATTTTTTTATTTGGTTCTCTCTACATGTTTATATTTTCACATATATGACTATATGCCTTTATTAATCTTATAATTATATTTTCATTAGTATAGAGTAGTTCAATATAATGCCTATGATACTAGGATACCTTACTTAGATAAACGTATGTAACAGATGTTAATAGATATCATTCTCGAGGCACCTATTACACTTTCATCAAAAATACAATATAATATATGTGCATTGAGAATTATATATTTAAATTTAAATTACATATATTTGTCTAAAATAGGTATGGTATTTAAGATATATGTAATAAATATTTAATAGTTTATTTATTGGTAACACCAACTATTTTATTAACTTGATATATATTTCAAACAAACAATGTTTTAAGATTGTTTAACTATTAAATCAAATAATATTATATTAATTTGAACGTCTAGTATATAACACCATATACATCTAATATATAATATTTTTTATGATAATTATGGTGATGTCATAATGGAATTGAACCTCTATATTACCTAAGTGAAAGAATAATAAGAGTACCAAAGTTGAAATTTCTAAATTATAGAATATTTATCCTAAAAATTTAAGATTATTGTTATACATATCTTAACTTTGAAGATAGACTGATCCAACCTCTAAATTATATTAGTTTTCAATTAATTTATAATTTATAGACTTTATTGACCTTATTAAAGGTTTCTTCTCATCACTTCTACATGTAATATGCCAAAACTCTTTATCTTTTTGTACATGTTTAATTTTTCTTAACATCTACCCAAATACTTTATTTCTACAATGCTCATCCTTTAAAACTATATAAAATATTCTTATTTGTTAAAAAAATCTATATAACTTAGAAACATGTAACATATTGAATAAATTATGAAATCATCAATTTATGACTGTGATAACCCAATGATCAGTGTCCAATAGATAAATAACAATGAATAAATTATTAATTTATCAGTATTTAGACATTATTTGTGATGTAATAACTATTTATTATTTTGGAAAGAAAATTAAATATAATTAGGATATAAATAAAACCCCATATTAATCCCTTGCATAAGTAAACAATTATAAATTTATTTTAACTTCTATAGAAAAGCTAAAACTATAAAGAGTTTGATTTCTATTGAATTGGTTTACCTTATGTAAAGCTTATTTGTTTTCCTTTGTAATTTCAAGGTTGCATAGGTTTGATATTTTATTTATTTAACAATATATGGAATCCTTTTTTGGAATGAATAAGTCTACTTACAATTGTCATTGGCATTTTAAAGAAACTAGATCAGTTTTTTAGGAAAAGGTCATGCATGATGAAGACCCCCAAGACTTTTTACCATTCTCATATCCCTCTATGATTTCTATGAGGGATAAATTTTAACATTATTTTATCAATAGCTAAAGGATGAAATCAAAATGTAATGCATATTTTTTCAATTGGTTTTAATTTATGTGGGGTGTACTTCCACATGGCCAACATAGACTTTAATTATCTATATGATCTTTATATCATAGACCAACTTAGTTTGATAATGCAATTTATAAAATTTACATGTTTAATAATATTGTGGTTGAGTTTTAACTTGTATTATTGTCTATTCATTGAATTAATTTTTCATAATATTTAATATGGTAAAATAATACCAAGTTTTTTGAAAATAGTAAAAGAATTAAGTGACGATCAAATGTATGATAAAATTAAGGTTGGAATTAAAATTGAACAACTCACTCCATTACAACCCAACATTACCCTCAAATTCCATTATAGAATGCCTCTTGGTTTAATAATATAATAAACTAATATTATAGATATATTATATATTATATTAATACTATAATATAATATTAATATATAGTATTATATTATATTATTATAGTAGTATATTTATTATTACTTAATAATTAATTTAAATAATGACATTAATCGGTGACATAGTGAAGAAATACATGATTAAAATTTGCGTGCTTCAAATGTTTTTAGACTACATTATAAAGGGGAATGAGACTAATATTATGTCATGATGTAATTAAAATTTTGAATAAATATGGACAAGGTTAAGTTGGGTGGTAACATGTATCCCAAGGGTGGATAGGTGGTAGTAGATAATAGTTGTAACATATTTTTATGAGTGGTTTTTTTAAAATTTCCTTCTTTAGCCATTTCTTTGTGTGTTTTCACTTTATTCTTTGTGCTATGTGTTGTTACCCCTTATTCTTTATTTTTATTAGATATTAATAATGCATTTATAGCTTTAATTTCCATTCCCATGTGTTTGTTGGGTTATAAGAGGTGAAGACAAGATTAAACATAATGAATATATTTGATTTAGGAGGGTGTTTCCTCACAAGACATGAACCAATAGTTATGGATTGGTAGTTATATTTAGTACTAATTATGGATTTGTGAATGTGATTCTCATTTATGCAAATTTTTTATGTGTGAAATGATTGGTAGGGTTAATTGAATTTCATAATTTATAATTAATTTAATTTATTTATATTAAACATGCATTTTAAGTGACATTTAATTTAATTTGACCAATATTTTGAACAGTTAAAATCTTGAGATTCATGGCTTCAATAGTCCATAATTATTTATAGAGAAATTTATAAATGAAGTGACAAATATTTATTTGTATCAATTACCAAAATATACATTCCTCTCAAGAAGTTAATTCACCAACCCTTTTTTTGATACATAGTGGTTACAAGGAAAAAATCTAAAGGAGTGAGATCACTTATATTAAGACTTTTGGGTCTACTTTTTGAATCTCTAGGATATGAACCTATGTATTTGAATATAATGTTCGGGAAGTGTATCTAGGTGATGAGTATAAATATTTTTCCTCTATACCCAAATATAAATATTTGCTTTAGTATAACAAATAATTTAATTATTTTTAACAATATATCTTCAAACAAAACAAAAAAAATACATTACATTACATTATAATTCAAATATGATCAAAATTTTGGCATCATTTTTGGTTTCACCATGGGAAGTTTTTGAATGAATGAAGACCCTTTTTGGTTGCATGAGGTAAAAATGAATGTAAAACACCCATTAAAAACTATGAATTTTTGTATTATGGTTGTGTACATAGCAACATTTTATGTCCTAAATCTATTTATCACAATATCTAACACACCCTTCTAAAAGATTTTAGTCTATTGAGTGAATCCATTCATGGGAGGCTATTCCACCCATCACCTAATCATAGAGGTCATACATGTAGTACCAATAGGCATGTCTCAATGTTTGAACAACAAAAAAATTAACAAAATAGGTAGTATCTACATGTGGCTTAAATCAAATAAAGTGAGATGAATATACTTCCTAAGACAAATTTATGGTGAAAACACCACAATGAAAATGTCTTTGATGTAATTACTATTTATTTTAATATCATTATTTAACAAATATATGTTTAATTCATTCCAAAATTACTTTCATGAGTAATCATTAACTCAAACTTAACTGTCACTATGTATCAATAATTTTGGGTATTCTTGAGAAATTAGTGAGTGCTAGGTGTTAATAAATTGGAGTATTCTCAAAAATCTAGTATCCTCTAGGTATCAATAACTTAAAATATTAGTTTATAACCTATAATATGCTAAATTTAAATGACTTAATCTATTATTGATAACCTAAAAACCACTAGGTATGAATGACTTGGGATATTCTTAGGAACCTAATGACTACTATGCATCAAAGACTTGTTGTATTCTTGGTGTAGACATAAAACTTTAGTCACATGTATTTGATTATGTTAATTCTTGACACATCCTAAACCACATTAATTGTGAAAAAATGCATGACTCTTATTAACCATTTCTCTAATCATTTTATCCATATGCAAGCTTAACTTTTTATTTTTCATTACTATTATACATAAGTTTCAAAGTCACATGATAAAGTTTATTAAAATAGCTATTATATTTTCTCCATATTAGGAAATGTGTCCCTAATATTTAAAGATAATTAAACCCTAGGTATACATGAATATTATCACACTCCTATCCAGTTATGTATGTCATGAGCATTATCAGATTGATGAAAGTGCATAAGATGAGACTTACAATGCATACCCTAGGACTAAGAACATATAATGTTGATGGTGTAAACAAGGCAATTATTGAAAATTTTCATAATGCATAACATTAGTTAGGTATGAATAAATGTACCAAAGATGGTAACACTTCTCTATGCATTATTACAACTTCTTTGGTGAGTTCTCAAATAAATAATAAGCAATTGATTAGGCAAACAAGCTGAGTATTCCATATAAATAGAAAAACTCTAATTAAAGCAATTGGGAGATGTACAAAACTTTATGTTTATGATAAAAATAACTTCTAAGCATTCTATCATAGACTCATAAATAAATACAAGGCTACAGGTTATTCCCTAAAATATTTATTTGAATAATTTTAGAGAGATAACATAAGGGTATCACCTGATATTATATACGTAGTCAAAATAAGAGGTGGTTCTCATAACTGTGAACCACATCTTAAACAATTTTTAGAGATGAATCAAACACAACTGTAATCTAAATCTATCAAAAAATATCTAATTTTTTCATTAGTCAAATATATTTTGAAATGGCCAAACCCTTATATGCAAAAATCAATAAAAAAACACACTAGTTGTAGTTGTATGCAACATGTGAAATTTTTTATGCATTATGATATTTTTTATCATGTTCATTTTAATTTTTATATTGACAATATTTTTTATGAGTATGTAGTGGAATCCTTACAAAAATCATCAAGGGAATTTATTCCATCCATTTTTTGTGAAAGATGGGATGGACAATTTTTTTATAATAGGGCATGTTTGGATGGAACTTTCTACATTTCTGGTTGATTGCCAGAATTTTAAATTTAAACCCATGAGGAGAGTATACTTTAAATTTTTAAATAATTGGTTGGTTTTAGTAAATATAAATATATGACATAGCAAATAAAATATGGAAGGGAATCGAAAAGGTTTGATCTTGTTACAAAATAAATATATGCTGGGTTAAAGCATATTACTATGTCCCACTTTTTGGTACAAAGGGGACAACAAAGGATGAAAATATGAAAATTTCTCAATTTATATAGACAATAGTGACTTAATCATATAAAATGTTAAAATGGTGTAAATTAATAAATTTTATCATTTTAAGTTTAGATTGCATTTATTATTTTTTGAAAAAAAAAATTGATTATTTTTTAATACTTAAACACAATGTGTATGTTTTGCGTACAAAATATTTTATTTAGTACTTGATTTCTCCTCATTATTTTCTCAGAACATAGTATTTTCTTAAGATTTTTAGCAAAGAGGTCGTAGAAACATGGACGTAGTGTAAGATTATTTTTTATAATTTTTTGATAAAATCAATTTTTTTATTAATTTTTTAATGATCAAGGCACGGAATATCAATTCTTATGACTTCTTCTAAAAATATTTTTTACATATATGTCAGAATAGACTATTTTTTTCACCATTGGAATAAGGACATTAAATTTGAGTGCATTGATATTTTTCATATTTTTTTGGCCATAGTCTCCTATTTTTCCTACTGCCTCAAACATTTCATACTTTATTTTATAAATAAGTGAAAATATTATTAAATATTAGTAAAATTTATTAAAAAACATATTATTTGAAATCTCATAAAAAGACCTAATTATATATAGAGCCACATGTTTTTATTTTATTTTTTCATTCTAATAATTGGCATATGAAGTGGAAACTTTAGGCCAATAGTAGATTTCCACTTTAATAGGTGAGGATTTGATGCCACATGGGGTTCAAATGAAGGGGGTTTGAAAGAAAGGGTTTCATTAAAACCACCTCTAAATAAATCAATTTATTGGCTAGTTTAATTAGATTAGTCAAATGTATAAAGTGGCCAATAAACTTAGGGGGTTTAAAAAATACATGTGGGGGTTCAAATGATGGGGGTTGGTTTGAACCCCATTTTTGTTTTCAGATTTGGATGGAATTGGCTTCCAAGTGGGACTCACTTATGTGATTTATAACAAAAATATATAAATTTATGAAAAAATTTAGGGAGGAAATTGTATATGAGTATGCAAGGAATACACATAGAGCTTGATGTCTAGATGAACAATTCAAGTTAAGTAAGTACACATTTCCTCTTGGTAATATTGTTTCACTAGTTGAATTTGTAGAGAATTATACATTGTAACAAAAAAAATAAGTTGAATCACAATAACACAATTTAATAAAAGTTTCCATTTTTTTGCATATAGCATTTAATAATTCACTTAACAAAACAAGGATTGATAAAAAAATATTATGGGAGTACCACTTATTATTAGTGTAGGTTTTTATTTTTTCCTATTTTTTAATTAGGGAAATTCTATTTCTTGTGCATACATGGAGTTTTCCTACATTTGTGGGATAGGCTAGCTTATGTAGAGGTGTGTGTCATAGATGTGTCATAGGTGTCATAAGAATGTCATAAGTAACTCCCTTGATGGGAGTTACTTCTCTATTCTTAGCACCTTGTCACCACATTTCATGGAGGAGTTACAGTCTATTCTTGGGGTGCCTTGTCCACCTTTTGTGGAGGAGTTACTTACATACTCTCCTATATGTATTCCTCACTTTCGCCATCTCATGCTAATCAGATTTTCATTTTCTCCATTTTGTCTTGTGAAATTTATCTTCTTGTGTAATTTTCATATTGATTTAGCATTTATGTGGTGTGCAGTTGCTTCATCTCGTGTGATCACGTCTCCATTGCATTCGCATTATCTAAATTTTGGCAATAACTCTGATACGTATATCTCAGTCATGATCAAATACATTCTTCAAACTATGTGCAAGGTTGTTTTTAATGTTTTATGGAAAGTTGAGTGAAAGGAAGATTACTTTCAATCAATAATATATTTGGTTAGATAAGTGCATGTCACAATATAAGAATGCACAAATGTTTTACTGACTAATCATGATGCGTATGACCACTAGTGTATAACATATTTTCAATCTCACTAAAATAGGGCATGGAGAATGAGATATTGATAATAAATTATTATGTGTTTAAAGAGAACTTAAAATTGAGGATATCAAGTTTAAAGATGTTGATAATTTGATAGATGCAAAAAACATGGTTAAATAGTGTAAAGAAAATATGAGCCATGGTGCTCAACAAAAGTCCATTACTCATAGATATTTGTGGTTTATAGAGGATGAACAATTGGAAATATATGAAGATTATATGATAATAACATGATAAAGTGATTTACGCTCATTTCATATCTCAAATGTAGGCTCTTAGATGGTTCATATGAGGCACATGCCTTGCTTTAATTTTACATGCATTAACATCTTTTGGAATGAGTGTGAGTTACAAGAATTGGTCAATGAATGGAGTTTTAGGCCTTTGTTTCTAATTTAAAATTATAAATCTCCACTAGGATTACAACTTATAGAGTTGACATCGTCACATGAGGTTTACCATGTATTTGATCTAGTGAAACTAGGTACGTCAATATATAATAAATTTGGTAAATATAATAGTAGATCATGTTATAAAATCATTTTTTGGTTTATAATGCATGGAATGTTTATTTAGTTATTATAAATGAGGATAAGCATGAAGGGATATATTACTATTTATGTTAGTGTGTAGAGGAAAAAAACAATTTGAATTGTATAGTCATAGATGAGAAAAACATTCACTATCCCATTAGGTTTGTGGTAGTTACTATAACTTTTCTTTGATGTTATCCTATCAAAAATTCAAATATATGATTGTCTGAATACTAAAAATTACATAATAATATACTCTAATATTTAAATTTGGTTCATGCATTAAATGTTCTATTACAGAAATATTGGGGTAGGATGTAAAAATGACTCTATGGAAGGTTCATGAATTTGATCATGAATCAATTCTTACTATTATAAAAAATAGATCCAATCCTAGTGGATCCTTAGATTTAACTTCCAATTTGTATTGACCCTTCTTTTGAACTATGCTTTAACTTTTTCATCCAAAATAGTTCCATCAAAGTTAGGTTGGTTCACCATTTTCTTATATCTAGCCAAGTTTGTAACTACTTGAGCTATCATATTCTGAGGGTTGTCCTACTCAACAGGATGATCTTCAGGTACATCTTGATGTAGTTCCTCTTCATGGCCATGAACTTCCTATTCTCAGGCTAATATTTGATCCCTAGTCTCATTCATGGTTACAAGAATCTGATTCAACTTTGTTAGTTTCCTAGTGGTAAATCGATCAAGATCAAATATAAGTTTATTATCAATAAAATTTGAAAGACCCTCTTTAGATACTCTAAATTTATCCGTTTTCCTTTCTAGTAGAAAAAAGATATGAAAACATTAGTGGACTCATTAGGTCTTAGAGTTTGATCCATAGCTCTAGTATAACATGGAACATGCCCACTGGGATCTACTTAGAATAACATAATTTTGTTTAAAAAATATAATTAACATATTCATTCATTAGATTTAACCATGAGAATATAATTAGTGATCTATTTGAAACACTCTAACCATACTAACTGTAAAATAGGCGTGCAAAATCTATCTATCATTGATCACTATCATCAAATAAAACACAACATAAACATGTAATATTTATCTGTCACTGAAAGTAATTACATATTTCCAACCACAGTTGGTACAAACATAAAAACACTATTTTTGATGTATAATATGTAAATTATTTTATTTCATCTAGAATAATGTTTCAATAAAAAAAATCTAATATAATATACAAGATACAAGGCTCCATAGAGCATGATTTCTTGAACTCTAATATCTATGGTAATGTCAAGTGTAGTCTCCAAATAAGTACCATTATGGGGAGGGAGAGCATACTCTGAGCACTTTTCCACACCAACCATGAACCATCAATACCCACACAATCTCTCATCAAGGAATGACCCTCCTTTCACAGATGAGTAGATAGTGACAATGTAGGAATCTAGAGAGACAAGATAGTATCCAGTGCTATATATTTCTAAAAATATGAAGTGTACCATAGAGAAATCTATTCTAACATGATATCACATAAACATGTAAAAAATATATATGAAATAGAAATGTCTAACTAAAAATTAATTTTTCCAAAGTTTTAAATAGTTATTTATCTCTGGGAATAGCTAAATTCATACACATCACTTGATCAAATTACTTTCATCTAACATTGGTGATGTTAGTAATCTAGTGAAGTTTGTCTCACTATTTACTTAGTACCATCAATACAAGATTTAGTTAATATAAATATAACCAATAGATTCATACATATTACTTCCTAATAGTCGGCACAAAACATGCTAAACACATGAATAATCAAATGCATACATTTACTATGTCAAACGTATGAATGAATATCCACTATATTTCATAAGCATAATAAGTATAGTTTATACCATCCAAGTATAATCTATATTTAGACTAAAAATTACTATTTTTTGTAAGTAGACTCAAATATATAGTAACTTATGAAAATATAATAATTATGTTTAGTTTAAGCCCCAATGATAATCTCAAGTAAATAGGATCAATGAATTTGATTGCATAAGTCTTGACATTAATTCTTGTTGGATAGCCTATGATGTATCACAACATAGAGGTAGACGCTAGCCTACAATCTAAAGTGGCCATGAGGATACCTTGAGTTAGGGATTTAATTTATCCATGAGTTCCATATAGATCATAGTGGGGTGATTTAGCTATGGATCATTATATCAATATTATGAACCCAGACCCACCCCCACAAAGGTTCAACTATAGATTAAATTTGAATTATGATGGGGATCATGGTGGAGGAGTAGTATGAAGCTCACAATGGTGGTGAAAAGAGTAAGGAGAAAGAGTGATAACATTCACAAGGTGAGGTTTTTGAGGGCCAAATTGAAGTTTAGTAGGTATAAGAAGAGGATATCAAGGAAGAGGAGTTCAAGGAGAAAATTAAGGAAGCCATGGAATATTTTCTAGAAGATATTAAGGTTTTTTAAGGTTCAATTTTTTAGCAAGAAAAGTGCCTTTTTTATATGTAAAATCTAAGGAGGATTGTGTCTTTGGCCATGCTTAATAAATATAGCCTTCAGATAAAGGTGCATCCTTTATAGAGAGTGTGGGTAGCAAAGGAGTTGGGTCTAGAAAAACCTTCTACCACTTTAGAGAAGCACTTTGAAGTCGATATACTACCTCTTTCTTATTTTATTTTTCCTTTTTCTTGTCCATCTCCATATGAATACATCCTATAAGAGCCAAAGGTAGTGTTGGGGGATGAGAGCATGACTAAAAATTGTGAGGAGGTTGAAACGGTAGGATCACCAATTTTTTCTATCACCCCATTATTTTTAGGGGTCATCATGGATTTAGATTTGTTTTTCTCCATGGTTAGGCACTTGGTGGAGCCTTGGTATTTTTTTTGAAGATGTGAATGGTTCATGAGTTGCTTCACTGGCTATTAAATGCTTTTCTTCATTCCTTTATTTTTGATAGATTTTTCATTTTGAGGGTTTATTCTATCCTTTATATGGATCATGGTCTTTGGAGGGATCAAAACAATTGGAGGTTTATGTGTTTTATGGTCTAGCCCTGGCAGTTTGGGCACCTAATCTTTCAATCTCAGATTTTATAAGGAAGTCATGGCTATTAGCCAAATATTTATGTAGAGTAAAATGGAAATTGTTTTGCCCTGATTTCTAGGGATTTCATTATATTCTAGGTATTGGAGCCTCCTGGCCTTGCTAGTTTATCGTAGTCTATGGTTCTTTTTGTCTCTTATAGAGTTTTTGAAGAATGTTGTTGTCTATAATCTAGGAATTTTTTTTGAGGATTTATTTGTTAAATTATGGATTGGTTCGTAGGTGTTGATCACTAGTTTTAGTTTTTGGTATCTTTTTGATATTATCCTTAGGGTTTTCGCCTTTCATAATTTTAGTTCAATTGATGGGTTGAGCTAGTATGATGGTGTTTTGTCCTTTTTAAGAAAAATCCTTGGTAGGAAGTGGCACATTACATAAGGATTTGGATTAATTAGGTTTTAAGGAAGATTCATAAATGGTATGAAGTAGGAAAACTATTGTCTTTTTTTGAGCTCTTTGTTTAGAATTGTGAGTTTATTTTTACAAGAACTCTGAGTTCTTCTTTTGATTTTTGTTTTTGTTAAAAATGAATTATTTTTAATACTTTTTGTTATTAATCTCTTGATTATTGTTGGGTTATATGCCTTGATGGTTGTACCATTAAGCCATACCAAATTTTGTTCATTTTAAATTTCATGTGTTATAAGGTCCAAAGAACCATAAACTGTCTAGCATTGATCCAAAAAAAGAATCAAGTTTAGTTATAGAAATTCTTTTAAAATGTTATATAGCTATAATCCATATGCCAAGAAACATGATCCCAACCGTTTACGCCACCTATATATGTACCTTTACTAGATTTTTTTTGGCTAATGATGTAAATGTTAATAATTGAATATTTTACTTATTAAAGACTTGTTTCTTTTGTCTATTTTTGTTTGCTTCTACAATAAACATATCTTATGCATAATTTATTTTTTACATATTATATATATTTATACTTCATGATTCCTCAAACCTCGATCTTTAACTGTTGCATAATATGACATGGTATTAGATCATGGTTTATAATAAATGAATGGAAAAATTCTTAGTGAAATCTTAAGTTCCAGCTTACATGTAATAGATATATCATTCATTCACCTAGCACATTTGAGATTTACTATTTGTTAGATTTCAAATTTATTCTAAGGTCCTTTACTAATCCAATTTTAGAAAAAGAACAAGGTATCTCCTACTAGTCATCTATCATCTAGTAGGTTTTCATGGAAAATGATTTGTGCCATTAGATTTAAAAGGTGTCAAAATTTGAGGATCAGTTATGAAAATGAATTAATTTCATGGTAGTCAATATCATCCATTTAAAAGGGTTTGAAAGCATTTTCTATGATTTTGTACAAGTCTTTACTATCAAGGTATCCATGGACATATAAAATTTTGAGGTTTTTTGGGTTTGTTGAGAATTTTTTTAACTATTTCATAGAATTTTTAAAGTTGTACCATATCTAAATATTATTTACTTGGAATAATTTCCATACCTAATTTTAGTCCTTCAGAAGGAATTCTAGCTGCTTAAGCAACCACCAGACTCGAGAACTACTCAAGAAACTACTAGATGCGAGAGCTATTATGGTAATCATTAATCCCAATGATAGATTTCACCTCAATTGCTTTGGAATCCCCCAATTTTTAAGCCCTAGACATCTTCAACACCTATTGAATGACCTTTACATCCAACATCCCAACTACAAATGCTCTAACTACTTTTGTTGAGTTATGGAGCTAAAAGCTTCACTAATGAGCTAATGTGGTGGTTGTTGGGCTTACACAGTAACTGACATCAGTTGCACAGTAATCAGCATCAGTTAGAACCAAACGACATCGATTATCTTTAGCTACACAATAACCGACATTGGTTAAGGGTCGGCCGACATTGGTCAGCTTTGACCGACATCGACCTCTGTGCATTTCCAGCTTTTCTAATTTTAGATTACTATTTTTAGAGAATGGGTTTGAGCCGTTGATTTAATGGTGGTAAATGCATGGCTCATGAAACCCTAGTGTTGTAGTATACCATATTAGGGTTAGATCCTCATAGCATAGTAAGGGAATAACAACTCAGTAATTGAGTTGATTGTAATTGAGAGAGAGAGAGAGAGAGAGAGAGAGAGAGAGAGAGAGAGAGAGAGAGAGAGAGAGAGAGAGAGAGAGAGAGAGAGAGAGAGAGAGAAATCTTGAGTGAGAATTACTATACATCTAAGAGGTGTGAGGAGAAAGAGTTTTCTTCATTGTATTTCCTTTTGGAATAGTTTAATATAGTATTGTGTTGTTTCTTATATCTCCTCTTATTTGTTGTTTCTGATTTCTAGTTACTATTACTTTTAGTTTCAATTCTGTGTTTAGTTGCTTATAAAAATGTAATCAATTGTACTCTAAGATCATAACGACTGGTATCATAGCATGTTAGTGTTTCTTGATTAAAGAATTCACTCACAAGGGTTTTTGATTGAGTGGGAGTAAAGCAATGGTAGAAGAAAGTAAACTAAGATTAGAAAAATTCAATGGCAAGAATTATCAATTATGGAGGATGTAGATTGAAGATTATCTGTATCAAAAAGATCTATATTTACCATTGGGTGGGGTTTCAAGGAAGCCCAAAAATATGAAAGATGAAGAATGGAATGTTCTTGATAGAAAGGCTCTTGGATCTATAGGGTTGAGCCTGACAGCTTGTGTGTTTTCTAACTTATCATAGGAAAAGACAATGGTAGAGTTAATGGATACTCTGGCAAATTTATATGAAAAACCCTGAGCTTCGAATAAGGTATATCTTATGATGTAATTATTTAATTTGCAAATGCAGGAAGGTAGATCTGTATCTAGTCATCTTAATGATTTCCATGGAATTGTAAATTAGTTAAATTTAGTCAAAATAGTTTTTGATGATAAAATTAAGGCTTTCTTAATCTTATGTTCTTTACTTGAAAGCTAGCATAGCTTGGTAATTGCAGTTAGTAATACTACATCTACTTCAAATATCTTGAAAGTTGATGATGTTGTTAGTGTAATCTTGAATGAAGAAATTCGTAGGAAAAGCACAGGAGAAATATCAGGTAATGCTTTAAGTGTTGAAAGTAGGGGAAGGCAAAGAGAGAAGGACAAGCAAGGGAAATCAAGGTCAAAGATGGGAAGTAGATCCAAATCCAGAAATAGAAGAATAACCTGCTAGAATTGTGGAAAGAAAGGGCATGCAAAGAAAGATTATTGGTTGAAAGATATCAAAGAAAATTAGCATGAAGCTAATAAAGAAGCAAAAGTTATAGGTATTGTTGCACAGGATGCTCTTATATTTTCTTTGGATAATAAAGTAGAATCATGGGTTTTAGATTCTGGTGCCTCTTTCCATGCAACCACAAATAGAGAATTTTTCAATGATTATGTCCACGGAGATTTTGAAAAAGTTTATTTAAGGGATGGTGAGCCTTGTAAAATTGTTGGCAAAGGAAAAGTGCAGCTAAAATAGTAGAATGGAAACACATGGGTTTTGAAGGATGTCATGCATGTACCCATCTTGAAGAGGAATCTAATTTTTGTAGGAAAGTTGGGTGATGAGGGTTACACAGTAACTCTCGCAGCTGAATCTTGGAAAGTTTCCAAGGGTGCAGTTGTATTAGCAAGAGGTAAAAGAGTAGGTACACTTGATCTATCTACTTGTATTACTAATTATTCTCTTATTTTATCTACTTCAAATGTAGATGCAAAGTTGTGGCACTGTAAGCTTGGTCACATGAGTGAAAAGGGAATGAGTGTTCTTAAGTCAAAAGGTAAGCTTTCAGATTTGAAAAGCATAGATCTAGATTTCTGTGAGCATTGTATTTTTGGAAAATAAAAGAAAGTGAGGTTTCTCAAAATTGGGTCAACAAAGAAGAAGCACAAGTTGGAGCTTGTTCACACAGGAGTGTGGGGAGTAGCTCATGTAGCTTTTATTGGAGGATCACAGTATTATGTTTCTTTCATTGATGATGCTACAAGAAAGGTATGGGTTTATTGCATAAAGAAGAAATCTGATGTTTTTGACACATTTAAGAAATGAAAAGCTTTGGTTTTCAATGAGAAGGTGATGTACAGTGATCAGCTTAAGAGGCTGAATAATTTTGAGTAGGGAAATCTTGATTTGGAAGAGGTTATGATCCAAAATGAGCTCGTAGGTAAAAACAATCACTCACAGTAAAACGCAAAGACCGACGTCAGTCAGGTGGGAATCGACATCGGTCAGATAGAAACTGACATCAGTTAGGTAGAAATCGATGTCGGTAAGGTGGAATCGACATCAGTCAGGTGTAGACCGACATCGATTAGAGATGACTGGGATTGATCACTATCAGAAGAAAATTTGGGCAGACAACAAGCTATAAATGAGTCTCAAATGCCCATAAGGAGGTCTGAAAGGGTAAGTAAACCTCTAATTCATTATTCCCCTTCTTTATACTACTTATTGCTCACTGATAGTGCAGAACTAGAAAGTTTTGATGAGGCAATGTAGATAAAATCCAAGAAATAGTGGGAGCATGGCATGAATGAGGAAATTGATTCTTTGGAAGAGAACCATATGCGAGATTTGGTTGAGTTGCCAGTCGAGAAGAAAGCACTGAAAAACAAATGGGTATATAGGTTAAAGGAAGGAGAGAATGGACAAATGAGACATAAGGCCAGGTTGGTAGTAAAGGGATTTACACAGAAACCAGGGATTAATTTTGGTGAAAATTTTCTCCTATAGTAAAGATGACTTCTATTCAGACTGTATTGTCTTTAGTTGCTATTGAGGATTTACATTCTAAGAAACTTGATGTTAAAACAACATTTCTTCATGGAGATTTGGATGAAGAGATATATATGGATCAGTCGAAAGGTTTTGAGGTCAAAGGTAAGAAGAAACTTGTGTGCAGGTTGAAGAAAAGCTTATATGGTCTCAAGCAAGCTCCAAAACAATGGTATTTGAGGTTTGACAGGTTTATGATAGAGCATGGATTTAGTAAATGTCAACCTGACCATTATGTTTATTTTAACAGATTAGATAATGGTAGTTATATCATCCTGTTACTATATGTAGATGATATGATTGTTGCAGGTTCACACATGTAGAAAATTACTGAGCTCAAGGTAAAATTAGCTCACACATTTGCCATGAAGGATTTAGGAGCAGTAAAGAAATTTTTTGGCATGAGTATTAAGAGAGACAAAAAAATCACAATTTAATTTTGTCTCAAGAGGATTATGTGAATAAGGTGTTGGAGAGGTTCAATATGCAGGATACAAAATCGATAAGCACACCTATGGCTGGACACTTCAAGTTGAGCAAAGAACAGTGTCTTAAATCACATGATGAGGTTTAGTACATGAGTAGAGTTCCATATGCTTTAGCAGTTGCGAGCTTGATGTATGCAATGTCATGTACTAGACCAGACATTGCCCAAGCAGTGGGAATTGTCAGCAAGTTTATGGCCAATCTAGGAAAGGAGCACTAGAAAGTAGTTCAGTGGATTCTCAGATATCTGAGAGGGACCAGTAGTAGGCATTTATGCTATGGAGGGTCAAACACTTCTCTACATGGGTATGTAGATTCAGATATGGCAAGTGACTTGGATGGCAGGAGAAGCACCATAGGATATGTGTTCATTGTTGGTGGAATGGTAGTTAGAAATATTTGAAAGTTGTAGAAGGTTGTTGCCTTGTCTACTACAGAGGCATAATACATTGCATTCATAGAGGCTATCAAGGAAATGATTTAGATGACTCAGTTCATGGAAGAGTTGGGAAAAGAGCAAGAGAGTTATAGATTGTACAGTGATAGTCAAAGTGCAATTCATTTGGAAAAGAATTCAACTTTTCATTCAAGAACCAAACATATATAACTTAGGTACCACTTCATTAGATAGGTATTGGAGGATGGACAGTTGAAGCTGGAAAAGATCCATACAGACAAGAACCCTGCTGATATGTTAACAAAGTAGGTAACAAAGGAGAAGTTAAATCTTCATTCAAATTTTGTTGGTCTTTAAAATTGAACTTGAAGAGGGAGAAACAAGCCAGAGATGTTTAGAGGATGTTGTTATATAGGTATAGGTTCAATTGTTTATCTTCAAGTGGGAGATTGTTGAGTTGTGGAGCTAAAAGCTTCACTAATGAGCTAATGCAGAGGTTGCTAAGCATACACAGTCTCTGACATCAGTTACACAGTAACCATCATCAGTCAGAACCAATTGACATCAGTTAAGGTTTGACTGGCATCAGTTATCTTCAGCTACATAGCAAATGACATTAGTTAGGGGTCAGTTGACATCGGTCATCTTTGACCGACACTAACTTTTGTGCATTTATAGATTTTCTAATTTTAGATTACTATTTTTAAAGAACAAATTTGAGCCTTTGATTTAGAGGTGGATCTAACGGTGGTGAATGCATGGCTCATGAAACCCTAGTGTTGTAGTATACTATATAATAGGGTTAGATCCTCATAGCATAGTAAGGGAATAACAAATTAGTAATTGAGTTGATTGTAATTGATTGAGAGAGAGAGAGAGAGAGAGAGAGAGAGAGAGAGAGAGAGAGAGAGAGAGAGAGAACTCTTGAGGGAGAATTAATGTACATCTATGAGGTGTGAGGAGAAAGAGATTTCTTCATTGTATTTCCTTATGGAAGAGTTTAATACAGTATTTTGTTGTTTCTTATATCTCCTCTTATTTGTTGTTTTTGATTTCTAGTTACTTATTACTTCTGGTTTCAATTCCATGTTTAGTTGCTTATACAAATGTAATTAATTGTACTCTAAGATCCTAACAACTTTTGCCATTTGGACTGCTGATGGAGATCCTCCCTCTAATTCCTAAAGTTTTGATGTTGGATTTACCTACACTATCAACAGCCTCCAAAAGTTTGACAATTGTAGAAGGGGACTACATCTATGAGGGAAAAGACTAACGACTTCACAAGGGGACGAAATGTCCAACAAAAAAAATTGATTATTGTTAAAGGTCTACTAAAGTCTAATGCTTAAACTTCAATGATTACAAAAATAATTATTATTTTTAAAGAGGTACATTCTGGGCTTGTAAGTCCGATGTGATGGACACAAGATAGTCCTATATTTGGGGCCTATTGGTGATATTAACAAACACACAAAATGTGAGATCATCAAGGGGGAACATTCATCCTCAGCCTTAACTCCCTGGTCATATGTGAGTTTAACCATTGGTAACAACTAACCTTAGGGGGCTTACATTTTCCATGAAAAGTTGAGTCAAAATATTTGCCTACCCAAAATCATTTTAAAGTGGAGATTTTTATGCAATCAAAAACTTCAAACTCAAACAATTTATAGAGTGCAACTCCTTTTCAAGTGTCTCTTTTTTAATGTGTGATTTTTTCAAGCTCTATACATTGGTTTTATTCTCGAAGTTTGTAAAATTGAACCTAATGAAATTGAATACTATCAATACAAATAAGAATCTAAAAGGCCAAGATTCTAAACAATAGCTAGTATTGATTCATATTGAATAATTCAAATAATTAGAAATCATGCATAAATAAGCTTCAACTTGAAATTAAAGTTGACATAAAAAATTTGAAACCCTAAAAATAAATAATGCTTAACGTGTTATTTTTAGCACCTTCTATTTTTATTGAGTTTCACATGCAAGCACGTGTAACATCTTTTAGCTTAACTTAGTAGCTATGTGGATCGACATGTTCCTAATAGAACAATAACATATTTTAACTTGGTGATTACGTGGATTGATAGGTTCATAATCCAGCAACAAATGTTACGCACATAATGGATACGAGACCAAATTCTTCTATGTAAATGAAAATAAATTATCGTTTCAGATATTGAAATTAAAGCATACTGCAAGCCATACGACCTGCTGCAACAATGAAGATACTATGGGCAGCGTTCACAACAACTGTGTATAATTGATTGATGAGATTACAAGATTTAGAGTCATGATTTTGCTATATGATATGAAATTACATTTACATAAAAAATTGGATTTAGTATTAATAATTTAAGGAGAAAGCAAAAACTTTGGATGATAATAAGACCTTGCGTGCATGCCATTCAATTCCCTTCCCGAGGAATAGTTGTTGCAAAATAATATTTATTGCTAACATTGGATAACACAAAACAAAATGGGGTGCTAAAGGCATAATACTCGTTGTAAAATAGAAGGCGACGAAGATATGGAAAACGAAACGATCTATGGCTTGCAAGCAAGGAGAATGGAGTTAATGATCTCATTAGTTGGATGGATAACGGAGATGATTTGCAGGGGTAAGTGCGTAACAACGTCTTCTTCTTCCACAATTGGATATAAGAAAGCCCTCGCTTCGTGAGTAATTCGTATCACTAAAACACTTTTATATTTCATGTGTCTCCCCATATACTTCACGGTCTTTATCTTCTCGTCTCTGCCAAGTCCCACTAACGCAGCCATGAATACAACATCGTAACACCCCAGTGTTTCAGCGCTGACATGGAGAATGTCGCAAGTAATGAAAGCCATGCTCTGTGACAGCAAGAGATCGTTCTGGGAGTGTAAGATCTTTGCAGCGAGTGCATTGGCATTGACATCAATATCGTTGTTGTCAAACGTGGCAGTCATGAGATGATGCATGGCAAGCACGATGCTTCTCAGAGGCAAGGGTCCCGACCCAACGAAGGCCACTGTTTTCACAGAATAAGAAATGCTTGTAACCGCCTTGCACAACATTGTATATTCCAACGCTGCCAGTTTTCTGTAATTGTTATAGTATGGGAAGATGCTCAGGCTCGAGGCAGAAAGCGATCGACACAATTTTCCCAATACGTTTGCATAGTGACACTCCAAATGCCCTTCGGCCTCCCCACAAATCTCAATCAAATGAGTTCGCATTTCCTGCACATCTTTACTTAACAAACGGACGTCCACATCACAGAGCACGGCAGTGTGCACAACCACACAAGTTGAGTAAGTAGAGTATTCACGCGCATGGAGGGCTTCAGACTCTCTAACTTGGAGATTTCTTCGTATCTTTCCTTCACCCTCGCCACCAACACCTCCTCGGGGATGACATTCATTTCTTCTCCGTTTATCATGTTGAGAGCCATATTATCCTCTATCCGAGCACTTAAGATATTGTTTCATACACTAAGCGCTTCTTTGTGTTTTGGAACAAATGTAATGCTGTGTACATATAACACTCCTACCAATAGCATTCCACTTGGACAGGTATTACACTGCAAATCCAATCCCTCTCCTCCTCGATTCCGTTCACACCTTGAGCCTTGCTCTATTTTGTCCTTTGTACTTATTTTATGCCCTATCAAATCCGAGTCCACATATTATTTTGAATGTCAAATTCAACGTGGAAGCTCGCTTTACATTTTTTATATGCCCTCATAGCACTACTAATTATTAAAAATATATTTTTTATAATAATTTGGCAACATGGAAAAGACACGGTTAAACTAGTACATAGCGTTTCATAATGTGAAACTGAATATACTCACGAAACTCCTCCTCCATATACTATTTTAATATATAGATTACTAATATTTGTAAGTAATTATTATTAATACAATATATTAAATAGTATTATAATATAAAATAATATTGTATGATTATTTTATTATAATATTATGTATTATTATATTATATGTGTATGTATAGTATATTAACATGGGTTCGAGGGGGTCTTTTTTTAATAAAATATGTATAAAACAAAAGAGTCAGAATGATTAAAATATGTTTTTTTATCTTAGATTAAAGAGTAAGGCTTAAGCTGAGAGGCTACCTAAAGAGAAGCAATTCCTAAACTCTAGTGACCAACAAGTCCAAGAAGGTCCACACTACCAAATGAAGGGAATTGAAAATTGACTAAAAAATGTAATCCTTCAATAAGCCCTTAACCAAAAACTAACTCATCAGCAAGGCCCTCCCCAATGGTAAGGAACAGGGAACATCTTCCCCCCTCATGAGAAAACGGAATTATGAGTTCCTTGTGAACCAAAATAAATGGCCTTCTATATATAATAAAATCTGATTTATGTATTACCTTAGTCTTGTACACTTGGAAATTTCCATCATAACTAGACCTTTCAAATATAAACTTACTTAATGTTGAAACGCTGATGTTCACTATTTCTTTGTGCCTAAATTGCTTATCTATTAATTTGACTATTTTTATTCTACTGACCAGGGCTTCTATATTGTGAAAAAAGATCTAAACTTGATCATTATCTTCCACTACAAGTTTTGGAACTGTACCTATTTTCTAGCCTCATGTACACTTGCATCCCATATAAACACCTGTGTCGATATAAGTGTCCACATTCTCTACAAAGTGTCCAAAGCCCAAAATTGATCCAGTTCAAATATTAAATTATCCTAAAGGTCAGTCTAAGTGATTTAGTGTGATATATTTCCAAAAGGGATTGCTATATTTACAAGATCAACCCTCATTCATTCTTCACCCAGAAAACACCAATAATCACTCAATCAAATATTCAAGTGAGAAGACATGTCCTATTTGTCTATATTTCTAAATCGATCATAGGAGCAATATTCTTACATGTCTGAAGCATTTTAATAGTAGTTCATGATCCATAATTTCCAACTTACAAGCTACGTCATTGGATGTCTTTACTTATCATAAATTGCATCCTCGTGTGCAAACAAACCAACATGTAGTTGATAACTACATAAGTTTGAGGCCCTATTTGGAGTATTGGATATGTAGGAAGAACCCATTGACAAAGAGGTCCTTGGAAAAACTCGATACCATGAGCCAACAAACTCATTATTCTCAAAGTCACTCCAAGGGTGAGGAAGGTTGGGTTTAATCATTTAACAAAAAGAAATAACATGTGCATGAGATCTACAGACATTAGAAGAAAGGTCACATAAAGCCCAAAAGGCTCTATATGGTCTTATGATGATATCATCAGTATTAAATACATGTCTCTTCCAATAGTGTTAGACACTTACATCGATTCAACTATCTAGATCTAACACAAGCATATGAGATTATAGAAAGAATATCTCCAAAATCTTTTGAATGCTACAAGATTAACATCTAGTTCAATTGTACCCTGTTCTAGATCAAACTTGTATGAGCATTAAAAACTAGCTAACTATCATTTGTTTCAAATTCATTCCAATATCTATTGATAACCCCACATGTTTAAATTTAGAGTTAAACATTTGGTGGACCCAACATTTTGTCTCAAAACCCTACATTGACCTAAGGTTTCCTATTTTTTCTTTGGCTTATGATTTCTAAACTAAAAATATTTTAAAATTAGATTTCCATTGTAGTAATCATGGATGCATGTATCATTTATATCCTTTTATAATATGTCATAGTAACCTTGGTTTGTTATATTTCATGCATGGCTAAATTTAAAAAAAAAAGAGTGGATAAGAATCAAGTTTAGTTTCACAACTCCATATGCAATATTATAGAGCCAATATCCATTTTCCAACAAGCATGCTCCCAATGCTTTATTCCACCTAGATCACATTCAAGTGACATCTACTATCCCATTGAAATTATTTACTCATGTCTTATAATGGATTTCAAATTCCATGATGTCACTACCCAAAAAGGTAAGAGTTCCCAACCTAGCCCATCTCTTTTTGTTATGTAATAGGTTACTCATAATCCTAAAGTTTTTATCAGATCAAAATGATACGATCTTATTGACCAATTGATCAAAACACATGATAAAATTTCAATCTATTAACTCATACATCGATAAAATACCTAAAAGGATATTTTATACGAAGTAGTAGGGGTCATGCAATTAAGAATGATACTAAAATAACATATTATATAGATGCTATGCAAGATCTCAAAAATATTTCAGACCTTATTACCTTTGATATAAAATATTTACCATCAAAATATATTATTCACCAATATTTTCCTTTGCTCATACAATTGTGTATGCCTCACAAAGAAATAAAAAGACTGTTAGTTGATAATGGTTTAGGCATAACCTTTTGTGGCATGAATTTATTAGCCACCATGGGTATTAGCACAAATCTTCTTCAAAAATTAGATATGCAAATCAAAGGATCTGATAATTCATGTAGCCCTCCAATTGACCAAATAGTTTTTGAATCTCAAATTTAACTTGGACAATTACTTTATAGTTTTGACAAGGCTTGATAGTGCTACTAATTATCAAAAAATATATATTTTTAAATAATTTTTCCAACATCCATGACAACATGTTTAAAGGCTCAATAGACAAAATACTACATACATCAAATAAAAAACATGGTTAAACTAGTATAAATTTCATGATGTAAAACTAAATAATCTCATGAAACTCCTTTGTGCAAGTTAATAATGTTGGTGACACAATTCAATTTTGGATGAGAGCTTAGGGCACCTAAAATTTTAAATTACATAGTTTATGTGTCACTTAAAAATGATACATGAACTTCCCTCCATAACTTTGCAAAGGGGAGTTTATAAAGGATATTTTCTAGGAAAGCCTCATAGGGATAATTTTGATAGAATCAATCCCTGGAGAGCTACACAAATACTTGATCTGTTATACATTTAGATTTATGTTATACATATAATTCCTAATTATTTTTTGAAAGGTACATATCAATTTGTATCGATGAAAACACTAGAAAGTGTTAGATTTACCTCTTAAAATAAAAATTATAGGTTGTAAACAAGTCCATTTAATTCAAAACAATGATATAAAAGCAATTTAAGCATTTCATTAAATGCATGAAAGTAATGTGTTCAAAACAATTATTACAATCATGGATTATATGGAAAATAATAATTTCTTAGATACCAAATAGGAGAATGGTGTGGCTTAAAGAAAAAACATAACCCTCTCTAAAATGATTATATGTATAAAACACCATGATATATTAAGAGAGTTGTTTTAGTTATTATAGGGCTACACATCTAATATGCAACTCTGATTAGTATTACAGTATCACTGATCTTAGGACAAAACATTAAGGTTTTAATTATTCAGATAATTGTAGCTAAACCAATGTATTTTGATGATTTATTAATGCAACAAAGAGAAAAATTTATTAAAAAAAATTTACCAAAAATAACGTAATAGATTGCTGAGAAGGGAAGAGTCTATAATAGCGATTTATCAATAACAAACATGGGGGAGTCTAGAATTGTTTATACTAAAATAATGTAATATTTATCCTAATTGCCATATCTTATGCTAACATTCACTCCTTATTACATTATTTTTATAGATGTACCCCATAAATAACTCAAATTTCACCTTTCCAAGTGATTTGGTGAGTATATCATCTATCTATGTATATGTTGGGTGGTAATAGAGCTGGATGTGGTGGTTTAATACTTGATCTCGAATGTAGTCACATTTGACCTCAATGTGCTTGGTTCTTTAATGAAAAATAAGATTCTTCACAAGCTTCAACACAACTTGATTATCACAATGAAGAAAAGTTGGCTTTTCTTTACTAATTCCCATATCAGCCAAAATGTAACATAACCATATCACGTTTCACATAGCTCCACATGTGGCATGATACTCTACCTCAGTTAATGAGAGAGAAACAACAATTTGATTCTTGCAAATCAATGAGATTGGTCTAGATCTAAGGTGAAATATGTTTTCTTACGTTGATTTTCTATCATCAATAGATCCAATGTATTTAGAGTTTGTGTATCCATGCAAGAAGAACTAAGTATTCTTCTCATATTCAAGAAAATACCTAAGTGTCCCTTAGTCATATCACAAAACATGCTTTGTTGTAACGTAGTGACATTTCATTGGCTTCTACATGAATCTAGAGAGATAGCTCACTACAAAACATATATCTAGTCTAGTGTATGTCAAGTAAATGAGACTCCCAATGAGCTATCTATAGAGAGTTACATCCACTTGAGGTGAATCCTAGAATCGAGAGAGTTTTAACCTTTCTCCATTGGTGTTGAAAGAGGTTTACAATCTAACATTTTATACTTTTCTAAGAGTGTCTTAGCATATTTTATCTCGGAGGTAAAAATATAATTCTATTTTTTCCATATCTCTAAGCCAAGACAGTAATGGTGTAGCCCTAAATCAATCATGTTGAAGGATATTTTGAGGTCATTCTTCATAATATCAACTAATTTTTTGAAGTTCCAATGATCACAAGATCATGTACATACAATAAAAGAATGTTGATTTCTATCCCTACCTTCTTTATGTACAATTTAGAATCCAAAGGGCTACTGGTAAAACTATGTTACAAAAGGTGATCATCTATCTTGATGTACCATTCCTTAGGAGCTTATTTCAGTCCATATAGAGATTTGATGAGATGACATACCTTTTTAGGATGCTTTTCATCAATAAATACTTCTGGTTGGGTAATGTAAACTTTTTATTTCAGATCACCATTAAGGAAAACACTCTTGATATCCATCTGTTGAAGTTTCCATCCATTTTATGTTGCCAGTGCACAAACAAATATAATGTTCTTGATCTTTGCAGTGGGTGGAAAAGTTTCTTCATAGTCAATGCCTTCCTTTTGAGCATATCCCTTTGCTACAAGTCATGCTTTATGGTTGTCAATGGGTCCATATGCCTTATATATAGTTTTGAAAACCCATTTGTAGCCTATGGGTTTATTTCTTTTAGGCAGATCGACAAGTTCCCAATTTTGATTCTACATGAGTGAGTTATACACAACATCTATGGATTTCTTCCACTGAGGTTGACTTAGTGCTTCTCGAACATTATCAAGTTTAGAGCTGTCAACTACTATATTCATGAGTGCAAAATTTACCTCATTTCTTGTGTGACTCCTCATTCTGACTCCAAACGAACCATTTTGGGGAGTTTGCACATGGGAGTCTTTGATGGTGCTTCATACCCACTTTAAATGAGAACTCTACCGCTGATGTGAAGAACTACTTTGTTGATGTGAATAACTACCTAGTGGATGTTTTAATTCTCTGAGATCAACATACAACTCCCCTTGCAACTCATCTTCTTTGTGATAAGTCTCCTCCTCATCTGATTCATAGAGTAATTGGTGAGAGGTGGTTGGTTTTGGTTCTTCTTTCTACATCATGAATCAAAGGATGACTCATCGCAAACCACATCTCTACTTTTGTAGATTTTATTTGTTTCAAGATCCTTGAGATGGTATGATTTTGAGGTAGTGCTATAGCCCAATAAGATGGATAGGAGTGTTTTTGACTTGATTTTCTTCCTCTTTTGCACTGGGACATGCACATATGTTATACAACCGAACATATTACAAAAATAATTACGTGTATTTTGACTTGTAATCAGTCATGTTTTTTGACAGGTCGAAGAGGTTGCGTATTTTGATTTGTAATCAGTCATGTTGAAGAAAGAGAATTACAAGTCTTTTTACTCACTGATGGGAAAATCGAGCTTGGAGATGTGCTTGATAATTACGTGATGAGAGATGGGGATGTTTCTTGGGGCGTTCAATCTCATTTTCATAGTCTAGATTGTATCCAGCCTTGAGTTCAGCTCGTATTCTCTTTGCTTAGCAGAGTACATTGAATAAGAAGTATTCGATATGTCCTTTGTGGATTAGCTCATTGAACTGAAGGTTGCCGCAGTTATGGAGGGCTTCTAGCAAGGAAAAGTAGAAATCGGGGCTCCCCCGAGCATCACAACTATTTTTCCACGGCCTGTGAGTGTCTTTGGTGGATTTCAACAGTTCTAACATTGGACGTACGCGGTGGTCTCACTCACATCTCAGTTCTATGGGCTCTCTTTGCTTGGCGTTTGGCTGCTACAACGACCTCTTCTTCCTTCAGCGGTTTGCAAGTTCCTTCGCCTATTCTGCCCATCGATCCACTAAAAATCACTTTTGCTAGACTTGGTGGTATTCACACCATCAAAGTGCGTTCGAATGCTTGACAGGTTTGATCCATTACGCATAGGCTATTATGATCACGACGCTTCACGCTATGATCTTTTTCAGCAGATTGAAACCTTTGGCTTTTATCATATTCTTCCACGCTTCATGTTGTATGATGATTGCAATGAGCGAATGACATGAGCAAATGGAATGCTTTAATCAGGTTTTATACTTACTGTGATCAAACTCAGAAACGAACCCCCTCACGAATGATTGTGAATGAGAATTCTGGCACGGCCGGAGGGATGCATTTCTCGGGCTGAGGGACGCCTTCCAAGGGTTTCACTTCTTTGACTGCCTCGATCGGCTTCAGCTCTTCGGTTTGCACTGCTGCGGCGATCACTTCGGGTGCAAGCAGGGCCTACGTCTCTGGTGGAGTTTTGGTTTCTTCCAAAAATGGATGCTTCCTTAGCTGCTACGTAGGAC
>JARHVA010001613.1:2697500-2725000 GCA_037957365.1 Torreya grandis
CTAATTTTATAAAAAGAATAAGGTGTCTCTTGCTATTCATATATCATCTAGTAGGTTTTCATGCAAAATTATTTATGGTATTAGGTTTAGAAGGTGTAAAAATCCTAGGATCAATCATAAATATGACATAATTTTCTGATATTTAATTTTTAAAATATCCAAAAGTGGGATATTTACTAAACATACTTAAGAACTTTAAAATACTAACTATATGCGAAGACTTATACAAGGTCTGATACCACTAAAATATCCACGAATGGGATATTTTATAAAAACACATAAAACTACATATTCCACACTCTAACCTCAATATTCACTTACATAAAACACTAAAAATCCTCAATAACACTTAAATTGACACACATACACTTATTATTATTAAACAAGTTACATAATACGACATTCAGACCACATAGTTGTAGGAAATATAACACTACCAACATGTTTTACATTGGACACAAAAAATCAAATAAATGGTTATAAATATATTATTACATAGAATATTGGTGGAATCAATATTCAAATATAAAAAAATCATACAAACAAAGATACAATAATAACACACTTACAAAGATACACACTCACTACTCCAAATCTTATTCTTCAACTAATCTAACTAGGAAAGAATATTTCATCACTTAATACTAGCAACTCTGAATGAATCCTACATGCATTCCCTAAATGGAATTACCAAGAAATATCTAAGATGGAATCTTTCACCACTGAAAAAACAAATAAATCTCCAATCTAAGAGAAAGAATTGAACATAAGTTCAAGTTCTTAAAAGGGGGTTTATGATCAAAGATATTTTACAAATGACAACGCTCTCCATATTTATAAATTAGAGGGGGAGAATATATGGAGAAAACTTAGAATAAAGAAAGAAAAATTTCCATGCTTTGAAGTGGGAACACTACTCATGAATAATGTGTATTATCTCTCACATGTGCAAAGGGTAGTCACTCACATATGCAAGGGCTATTGTTTTGATGAACTACATGTGACCCCATGTTACCCTCAATCAATTTATCTCTCACATGTGTAAGTGATCTCTCTCCCATTGGAAAAATATCTCTCTCCTATGTGAAAGAGAACTTCAAGATCTATTTTTGACATTCCTATGTGATCCTATGTGATTCTCAATCTCTTCACATGCTCTCAATATTCCTTCCACATGGCCAAGTGGAAACATGTGCCTAACTTCACCCACCACCATTTTTAACAATTCAAAATATAATGTAGGATATTTACACATCCCTCAAGACACCTCATCACTATGAAACCACAATATTATGCCATATCACCATGAATAGTGACACATGAATAGTAACAATTAATAGTACTTGGTGAATAGTGATTCATATAAAAAATTCCCATATAAACCCAAAATAGCCTAAAATAATAGAATAGGCTACTGATTTTTTGTATATGTTACATTTGGGAAAAGGGGATATTACAGATCGTACATTCCCAATGATTATTTATTGTCAAACAACCAAATTAAACTTATAGATCCAAATACCTAGATCCCAGACCAACTGTGGAAGTTTGCAATCATCCATCCGTGATCATTATTATGGCTTATGTTGCACCACTTTATTATTCTCTAGGGTTAGAATCCCTGCATCAATGGATTCCATAGCAAGCACTCTTTTCACCCTAACTTCAAAATTCCTATCTACACCACATGCCTAGAATTAAATCAAACTCAGTTACTCCAACTAACATTCAGATGAAGAAGTAACCTAAGAAGGTGGTTGATTCACCTTGCCTTAGATTTTAGCCTCTTCATATGACTAAACATCTACAATAATTTCCTTATGTGTATTTTCATTTAGAACCTCCATGCTATTAACTCTTCTTCTATGCTCTCCTCTTTCATTGGTAAATTAGGATAAATATCATGTTTTTATTTATAAGGACTATATAAATCCTCAAACAGTTTTAATTCTCAAGAATCCACACTTTTCTTCAACTCCAACTACTTGGAAGATTCCAACATCTTGGAGACTTTTGCCTATATTTCATCTACTTTCACCTTTCAAAATAGAAAATTGAAGAACTTATCCTATAATTGGGAGAGTTTAATGAGTCTTTGTAAAATGATATCATTCTATCTTTGCTTCAACACCTTTTATTTCATAGGCAAAAACATGGGAAGTTATCTCCACTCCATGTTGCCTAGAGTTTTATCAACAATAAATTACAAACAAAACTCTACATATGGTGGTAGGATACATGGCTCAGATACAAATAAAATATCTTAGACAAGGATATTTACTAAAAACACTTAAAACTATAAAATTATAATACAATAATAAGATTCATACAAAGCTATGATACGACTAAAATATGCCAAAATGGGATATTTACTAAGAACTGAAATATACTAATATTCATACAAGCTATGATACCATTAAAATATCCCCAAAAGGGATATTCACTACAAACACATAAAACTAGAGAATATACTATCTAACCTCACTACTCAAATAAAACATTAACAATCCTCACTAACACTTATGTTGAGATACATTTAATATTATTTAACACATAACACAATGCAACTTTCACACCACATAGTTGTAGGAAATAAAACATTACCAAGATGTATTAACTTAGAAATGATAACTTAAATAAATTATTACGAAAAAATTATTACATATTTTTTTTTCTATAATTAATATTCATATACAAAAGCTCATACAAGTTAAGATACAATAATAACACACTTACAAAGCTACACACTAACTATTCCAAATCTAATTCTGTAACTAATCTAAGTATGGAGGAATCTTTCACCATTGAAGACTAGAAAATTTGAATGAAGCCCACATTAAATCAATAAATTAAATCACCAAAAATTATATAATGTGTAATATTTCACCACTAAACTAGTAAATAACTCTCTAATCTTATAGGAAGAATTGAACATAACATCAAGTTTTACAAATAAATAGGGGTTTATAATCAAAGATATTTTATGAATGAGAAGGATCTCCATATATAGAAATGAGAAGGAGAGAATAGAGGGAGGAAACTTGGACACGAAGTTATAAATTATGCCATGCTTTGAAGTGGGAGCACTATTCATGAATAGTATATATTGTCTCTCACATGTGCTAGGGATCTTCACTGACCTATGCAAGGGATCTTCTTTTACCCAACTCTATGTGATCCCATGTGACCCTCAATCAATTTATATCTCACTTTTTTAAGGCATATCTCTCTCACATTTGTAAATGATCTTAAAGATTTATTTTTAACTTTCCCATGTGCTCCCATGTGATTCTCAATCTCTTCACATGATCTTAGTATACCTTCCACATGGTCAAGTAGAAAATTATGACCTACTTTTCCCACCAAATTTTAAAATAATTATAAATATAATGTAGGCTATTACCACATCTCCCAAGACACCTCATCATTGTGCCACCACAAGACTATGTCATGTCCATGAATAGTGATAGATGAATAATGATATGTGAATAGTACCAATGAATAGTAATTGGTGAATAGTGATTCATACAAAAAAATTACCATATAACACTTAATATATCTTATGGGAATAAAATAGGCTACTAGTCTTCTGTATATGTCATATTTAGGAAAATAGGGACATTACAAATCCTCCCTAACCAAAGATTGCTTATCGTCAAGCAACCTAGTTAAATTCATGGATCCAAATACATGGATCCCAATCCAACTATGTTACTTTGCATTCCTCCATCCTTGATCATTATTTTGGTTTTTACCACACCACTCTATTTATTTGTGGGGTTATAATCTCTACATTAAAGGATGCAATAGTAAGTAGTCTTTCCACCCCAACTTTAATACACCTATCTATACCACGTGCCTAGAATGAAAGTAAACATAGTTGCTTTAAATCATGTGTAGATGAAGAAATAACTTGAGAAGATGAATGATTCACATTATCTTTGATTTTAGCCTCTTTATATGGTTGAACCTCTATAATAATCTCCTTGTGTGTATTTTCGTGTACAACCTTCACATCCAATTCTAGTAACTCTACTTTTATGGTTTCCACATTCATTGTTAAATCAAGATAGCTCTCATGTTGTTTTTTAGATGGACTAAATAACTCCTCCAACATTTTTAATTCTCAATCATCTACTTCTCTATTGTATTCATCAAATTTTGGTTGAACTAGATCTTCATCTTAGATGGTGGATTCTTCAACACTCTTCTTCAAATCTAGCTACTTGGAAGATCCTAACTTCTTGGAAACTTTTGTTTACAATTCATTTGATTTCACCTTTTAATATAACAGTTTAAAATGTTGCTCCTATCATCACGAGAGTTCAATGAGTATTTGTAAAATGGCATCATTCTATCTTTGCCTCAACACCTCTTATTTTTTAGGAAAAAACAAGTGAAATTATCTCCAATCCATTTTTCCTATAGCTTTATCAACAAAAAACTATGAACAAAACACTACACATATTGAAAGGATTGATAGATGTACTACCACTGAAATGTCCTAGATAAGGATATTTCCTAAAAAAACATGAAAAATTATAAAATAATGATACAATAATAAGATTCATACAAATATTTTATACCACTTAAATATCTGAAAGTGGGATATTTACTAAACACACTTAACAACTATAAAATCCTAACTCTATAGTAAGACTCATACAAGCTCTGATAGCAACAAAATATCTCTTAATGGGATATTTTCTACAAACACATAAAACTACATAATCCACACTCTAACCTATCTCCTGACTTACATAAAAAACTAACAATCCTCACTCACACTTAAGTTGACATACATACAATTAGTATTATTTAACATATTACACAATGCAACTTTCACACCCACGTAGTTTTAAGAAATAGAACACTACCATAATGTATTATAATAGAGACAATAACTCAAATAAATTATTAAAAATAACTTATTACATATAATTTTAATGTAATCAATATTAATATACAACAATTGATATAAAAAAAGATGCAATAAAAACACACTTACAAAGCTACACACTCATTACTCCATTTCTGATTCTACAACTAATCTAGTTAGAGAGAAATCTTTCATCACCGAAGACTGACAAATTTGAATAAATCTAATGATCAATCCATAAATTAAATCACCAAAAACTAGCTGGGGTGGAATATTTCACCACCAAAACCAGCAAATAATTCTCCAATCTAAGAGAAAGAATTGAACACAAGTTCAAGTTCTAAAAATAAAGGGGGGTTTGGTCAAAGGTATTTAACAAATGGGAATGATCTCCATATATAAATGGGAGGGATAGAAGAGAGGGAGGAAACTTAGATATGAAGCTATAAATTTCACCATGCTTTGAAGTGGGATCACTATTCATGAATAATGCATGTTGTCTCTCACATGTGTAAGGGGTCTTCACTCACATCTGCAAGGGATATTTTTTTGACTAACTCCATGTGACTCCATGTGAGCCTTAGTCAATTTATCTCTTATATGTGTGAGGTGTCACTATATCATATTTCCAAAGGATCTTCAATATTTACTTTTGACTTTCCTATGTTCTTTCATGTGATTCTCCATATCTTCACACGCTCTCAATATTTTCCCACTTCTCCCACTATCATTTTTAATAATTAAAAATAAAATCATTGTCACATCTACAAAGACAACTTATCACTATGACACCTCAAGATTATGCCACATCACCATGAATAATGACATGTGAATAGTGATTTTTGAATAGCACTAATGAATAATACTTGGTGAATAGTGATTCATACAAAAATTCCCATATAACACCCAAAATAGCCAATGTGAATAGAATAAGATACTAGGCTTATGTGTATGTCATATTTTAATAAAAAGGGGAAATTATAATTTCATCAAATTTTTAAGGGTTTGAATGCATAGTCTATGATTATATGCAAATCTATACTATTAGGCTCTCCAAGGAAGAAATAAATTTTAGAGATTTTTTGGGTTTATTTTAAAATTTCATGGCTATTTTATATATTTTTTAGAGTTGTAATAGATCTCAATATTTTATACTTGGCATATTTTTTGTACCTAATTATAGTTCTTCACTAGAAATTCTAGTTGTTGAAGCAACCATCAAACTTGAGAACTACTCAAGAAATTGTTAGACATGAAAGACACTCTAGTAGTCATCAATCCCAATGATTAATTTCCCATTGGCTTCCTTAGAAGACCCCAATACTAAAACCCTAGACATCTCTAACACTTACTAAAATACTTCTACTTCTAGCATCCCAACTATTGATACCCTAATTAATTTTACTATATGGACTACTAATGGGTGACCTGCATCTATTGCCTAAAATTATGATGCTAGATCTATCAATACTATAACTAGTTTCCAAAATTATGATGATTGTAGGAGGATATTGCATCTTTTAGTGAAAATATTGATGAATACATGGGGGGCCTACATGTCCTACAAAAAATGTTGATGACTATTAGAGGTCTAGTATAGTCTAATGCTTAAACTTCAATGACTACAAAAGACTTTCTTTTCTATAATGGTGCATATTAATCTTTCAAGTTTAACGTGATGACTACATGTTAATCCTAGATTTGGGGCCTATTTCTGTTATTAACAAACACACCAAAGTGACATCAACAAGAGGGAGTACTCATCCTAAGCTTTAATTTCCTAGTTATATGTGAGTTTATTCATTGGTCACAACAAACCTTAAGGGGCTTATCTTTTACATTGAGGGTTGAGTCAAAAAATATGCCTACCCAAAATTATTTTAATGCTGAGATTTATATGTGAGAAAAAACCTCAAACTCATATAATTTTTAGTGTACAAGTTTGTTTCAAGTGTACTTTTTTAATGTGTGAGATTTTTGAAACTCTATACATTGGTTTTATTCTAGAATAATATAATATTAAAACTAATGAAACCGAATACTATCAAGATAAATAAAAATCTAAAATGCCAAGATTCTCAATAATAACCAGTATTTATTCATATTAAATAATTCAAATAATTACAAATCATGCACAAATAATCCTCAATTCATAATTGATGTTGACATACAAAATTTAGACACGTAAAAATAAATAAAACTTGACTTGTTAGTTTTAGCACCTATTAGTTTTAATAAGTTTTGCATGCAAGTGTGTATAGCTCTAAAAATACACAAAAATAAACTAAATTTAGAAAACAAACAAAAATAGATAACTTTTAAATTTTTAAAAAAAAAATTAACTACAATTTCAAACCCTCAAATGGTCATGTATGGCCTTCAAAAAATATAAAAAATATATGGCATTGAATTTTTTGATATGTTTATTTTGGCATAAAGATGGGCTCAAATGAAACTATTAATCAAAAGTTATGACATCTAAAAATTCATCCTCTTTTTATGCAACATAACCTCTATAGACTCAAGGGGTTTCATAACTTATCTTTTTTTCTTAATTATTTCATTACATACTTTCTTTCTACACTATGGCTCAAAATCAAATTCCACTTTTTACACCGTTTAACTATCATGAATAGAAAACCAAAGTTTAAATCTTCTTCAGGAGTAAAGTGCTACACTAGATCAATATAGGTATATAATAAGAACCAGCATTTCATACAAAGAAGTCGATGTAGTTTAAATTAAGTGAAGTATATGATCTATTATGTTTGATTATGTATCTTAAGAGTCTCTTTCATATTATATACGTAACTTCTTCTAATGATATTCATACCACATTGGAAAAAATTCTTGGAAAGTAGGAGAAAATGAGGGATCATGAGTTGGAGAATGAGCTCATCAACTTGAGTTTAGGTAAATTTTACTCTATATAGAACTTCTTCACTAAATTTAAACCACTCAGGTTGTAGATACAATTGAGAGGGATTAATAAAATGGACAATCAATTGATTCTTTCCATATTTTCTAAATTGGGATCAGATTATTTTATTTTTTTTCTACCTTCCACAACACTAAGTGTGACCTTGGACTTCCATATCATCTTTGGATGATTTTTCCACTAAATTAAATTGGGGAGAAGACAAGCTTATTCAGATGGGTACACTGAAGTCCTCTAAATCACATTATTTAATTTTGAGTAATGATAAACATAAGGATTCTAGTAATGAGTATAAGAAAGAGGACAAAAAGGACGTAATGTAAATGGTCAAGGATCAAATACTAAGTCCAAAGTATCAAAAGAGTCATCCTTTTCAGATGAGAAACCTAGGAAATGTTGATTCACATGTGCATACTATAAAAAAAATAGGGAATGATGAAACCAAATATATGAAGATGTATATTGACCAACTAATTAAGATGCTCGAGAAGCACAATATCAGTGTCCCTAATTCTTCCAATTAGAGTTCATCAGCATAGGATTATTTTAAGACTAAATACAATAGTAAGGTTAAAACACTTTATGCATTTAAATCCTAGTCTTTCACATTGGTAATTGATTATGATGCCTTACACCACATGATTTTATCATGAGACATTTTCTTGTTCTTCGAACCTTATTCTATGCTTTTAATTTTATTGGGTGATGATACTTTTGAAAAATTTAGTGGGAGAGGATATCTTGAAGTGAATGATGGGACATTTTAGGGTATTCGATGTGATCCCTCATTATCCTCCAATCTCATATCTATTTATCATATCACTCACATAATTTCATGAAAGAGAGTTGAGTTCAGATCAGATTCTATTGATATTAAGAAAGTAGACAATGATTTCATAATTATATTTGAGAAAGTAGATCGGCTATCACAATTGTATACTTTATCACATTTTTCTCATGATAAACCCTCTATTTAAATATTCACTCATTCAAATTAGGTGAGTGAATTATGGCATGAGTGATTTGACCATCTCAGTTATCGATACCTAGATAAACTCAATCATAATGACATGGTTTTAGGGTTGCCATGTGTTTAATTTTTTTATAATGTTTTCCAAAGTTACTTACTTGGTAAGCATCCTAAAGATAAGTATGACAAAGGAAAATCATGCAGAGCTACATAGATATTGAAGCTAATTCATAGTGACAGTATTGGTCCATTTTTATCACCTTCCTTCAATAGGAATAAATAATAATACCTTCATTGGTGACCTTTTAAAGTATACTTGGGCTTATTTTATTAACCATAAATTTGAGGTCTTTCATAAGGTATGTAGGATGCAAACAATAAAATTTTATTTATGTAGTACCTCAATCTTGTACACTTGACAAATATTTAACAAGGATGTACCTTTCAATTATAGACAGGTTAATTATTTATAGACTCATGTTCAATATTTATTTATTCCTAGATTGCTTATATCTTAGTCGAATCATTATTATTCTAATGACCTGACCTTCTATAGTTAAAAAAAACTTAAATTGATTATTACCCTTTACTACCAGTATGCACCGGTACATATTTTATAGCTTCTTAGACACTTGTGTTCCAAATAGACACCTTAGTGTGAGAAATTTACAAAATGGATTCATATATAATGATAATAAACTTCCTCATGAATAGTTGTAAAAACATATATTTTATTGAATTGAACATCTTTCACATAACCTATTCACATGTACATGGCTTGGTACATACCAATTAATTTCATGACAATAGAATACGCAACCGTGTTCAAATAAGGTCAAGACAAAAATAAGAGATGAACATGTGAATGCTTTTAATTGAGTCCATCCCTAATAGTGATATAATGTACATATATGAAATAATTATCAACATTATGTAATATCAATGAATAAAAATTCTAGGGAGATTAATCATTTTCCATGGACAGGGTAAAGATTATGTAAAAAAAAAAAAAGAAACTAAGATTTGTCTAATTTATATGAAAATTCCTAGATTACTTTCCCATGCTCTCAAGCTTAAAATGTGCCTAAATAGCTTTCAACTTAAAATTTAAAAATGTTTAAATATAAGCATTATGGAACGTACTAAAAATTACTCTATGTATATTATATGATAATATCCAATGTTCTTCCTCAACGATAAGTTTACCGTCTTTTCCTATTCTCCGTAATCATAGAGTTTTGGTAAATCAAGACTTACTTTTGATTTATATGGATCTATAAAATAATTCACTCATCAACAAACATAAAATCTGGTTTCAACTATCTACAAAGCATCAAGCAATGAGTGTTATTCTTGATAGGGAAAGAACTGCATCTTGTAGCCAACAGTTAGGAAAGCACCCCACAATAACCATACAATTGCGATACACATAGACAAAGTGCCTCTTCAAATTATTAGTTGGTTTTGAAAATTTTTTTTATAGAAAAGGAAATTTACAAGCATGTTAAGAAGTGTGGCACAAAAATATAAAGTCATTGGTGAAGAAAGGAAGTTAGTATGATAGTTGTATGTTCTTCTTCTTCAATATCTCATTATAACCCATCTTTGATCATTAAAAAATAGAAAGTAGAGCATTTACCTTTTTCCAGTAAATTTTCCGTAAACCTTAAAAAAATTTCAAAATAAAAAATCTGTCATTTATTTGTTTATTTTTAATTTTGTACATATATATAGTCAGTACATATCTTATCCAATATTATACTAAAGTAGAGCATAAAGCCAAACGATGCAAATAAGTTCATTTAAAAAATACATGAGATTATAATTTTTTAAAATAAAGTAATAGACCATAAAGCCCAAGGATGTAGCGAAGCTTATAATTATAAGCGAAAACCAATAACTCAAATAAATAAATAAACAAACATATATGATCTTCAGCATCTTTAAAAAAAGTCACTAAACAAAATTTCTTAACTTGTCCGTTTTATATCCATTTACTTGGTAGAATTTTTGCGCTTTAAAAATCTTTTAGCATAACTTGTTAGATTTCATGCACTTTCAGAGTCACATAGCTTAACTTGGTGGCTATGTGAATCGACACGTTCCTAATATTTTAACTTGGTGATTATGTGGATTGATAGGTTCAAAATCCAACAACAAATGTTAAGCACATAGTGGATACGAAACCAAAATTTCTCTGGAAATGAAAATAAATTATCGTTTCAGATATTGAAATTAAGGCATACCATGGGAAATGTTGGCAACTACTGTGTATGATTGATTGATGAGAATCCAAGATTGAGAGTCATGCTATATGATATGGAATTACATTTTTATAAAAAATGGATTTAGTATCAACAAACTAAGGAGAAAGCAAAGACTCTAGATGATAATAAGACCGTGCGTGCATGCCATTCAATTCGCTTCCCGTGTCTCCAAAGCAATATTTATTGCTAACATATGATAACGCAACAAAAACGGGTGCTAAAATGACATAATACTTCTAAAATAGAAGGTGTTGAAGATATGAAAATAGAAGGATTTATGGCTTGAGAGCAAGGAGAATGGAGTTGATGATCTCATTAGTTGGATGAACAACGGAGATGATTTTCAGGGGTGAGTGCGTCGCAACGTCTTCTTCTTCCACAATTGGATATAAGAAAGCCCTCGCTCCGTGAGCACTTCGTATCACTAAAACACTTTTAGATTTCATGTGTCTTGCTATATACTTCACAATCTTTATCTTCTCCTCTCTGCCAAGTCCCACTAACGCAGCCAGGAATACAACATCGTAACACCCTAGTGTTTCAGCGCTGACGTGGAGAATGTCACAAGTAATAAAAGCCATCCTCTGTGACAGCGAGAGATCATTGTGGGAGTGTAAGAGCTTTGCGGCGAGTGCATTGGCATTGACATCAATATCGTAGTTGTCAAACGAGGCAGTCCTGAGATGATGCATGGCAAGCACGATGCTTGTCAGAGGCAACGGCCCAGACCCAACGAAGGCCACTCTTTTCACAGAATTAAAAATTCTTGTAACGGCCTTGCACAACATTGTATATTCCAACGCTGCCAGTTTTCCGTAATTGTAGTAGTATGGGAAGATGCTGAGGCTCGAGGCAGAAAGTTGTTGAGACAATTTTCCCAATACGTTTGCATAGTGACACTCCAAATACCCTTCTGCCTCCCCGCAAAGCTCAATCAAATGCCTTCGCATTTCCAGCACATCTTTACCTAACAAATGGACGTCCACATTCACAGAGCAGGGAAGTGTACACAACCTCACAAGTTGAGTAAGTAGAGTATTCACGCTCACGGAGGGCTTCAAACTCTCTAACTTGGAGATTTCTTCGTACATTTCCTTCACCCTCCCTACCAACACCTCCTGGGAGATGGCATTCATTTCCTCTCCCTTTGTCATGTTGAAAGCCATATTATCTTCTACTCAGCACTTAACAGATTGTTTGATACACTACGCGCTACTTTGTGATACACTAGGCGCTGCTTTGTGATATATAATACTCTTACCAATAACATTCCACCTGGACAGGTATTACACTTGCAAATCCAATGCCTCTCGATCTATTTTCCGTTCACACCTTTAGCCTTGCTCTCTTTTGTCCTTTGTATTTATTTGATGCCTATCCAATCCCAGTGCACACATTATTTTTAATCTCAAATTGAACACCGAAGCTCGCTTTACATTTTTTACTTGCCCTGATAGCAGTATTAATTATTAAAAAATTGTTTCTTATAATAATTTGGCCCAAGTCCACCACGGCATGTCTAAAGGCTCAATAAACAAAAGACTACATTCAACATGGAAAAGACATGGTTAAGCTAGTACATGGGGTTTCATAGTGTGAAAACGAATATGCTCACGAAACTACTCATCCATATACTACCTGAATATATAAATTACTAATATCTGTATGTGATTAATTATTATTAATATAATATATTAAATAATATTATAGTATAGAATAATATTATATTATTATTACATTATATATTATTATATTATATTATATGTATAATATATTAGCATAGGTTGGAGGGGGGCTTTCTTATTAAAATATGTGAAAAAAGAGTCAAAATGATTAAAACATGTTTTTACACTAGACTAAAGAATAAAGCTTTAGTTAAGAGGCTACCCAAAGAGAAATAGTTCCTAAAACCTAGCAATCAACATGGCCAAGAATATCTACATTAGCAAATAAAGGGTGTTGAAAATTGACTAAAAATGTTAACCCTTCAATAAACCCTTAACCAAAAATTAACTCATTAACAAGGCCCTCTCTAATAATAAGGAGTAGGAAACATATTCCCCCTTCTTGAGAAAACAAAATTGTGAGTCCCTTACGAACCACTATAAATGGCCTTCTATAGATACTAAAATCAGATTTATGTAATACCTTAGTCTTCTACACATGGAAATATCCATCATAACTATACCTTTCAATTATAGAGCTACCCCATGTTGAAATGCTCACAACGATTATTTCTTTTTGCCTAAATTGCTTATCTATTAGTTTGACGATTTTTATTTTGATGACCAGGCCTTTTATATTGTGAAAAAAGATCTAAATTTGATTATTAGCCTTCATTGCTGGTTTTGTAAATGTACCTATTTTCTATCTTCTTGTACACTTGCATCCCATATAAACACTTGTGTTGACACAAGTGTCAATTTTCTTTACAAAGTGTCCAAAACCCAAAATTCATCCAATTTACAAATGAAAATTATGCTAAAGGTTAGTCTATGTGATTTAGTGTGATGTATTTCCAAATGGAAGTGATATATTTATAAAATCAACCCTCATTCATTCCTCACCCATCGAACACCAAGAATTCACAAGGAAATATACCAAGAAACAGTCAATCAAACATTTAAGTGAGAAAATGCATCCTATTCATCCATATTTTTAAATTGATCATAAGAACAATATTCTTACATGTCTGAATCATTTGATGAGTAATTCATGAGATATATTTTCTAACTTAAAATCTAGGTCATTGCATGTCTTTACTTATCACAAATTGCAACTTTGTGTGCAAAAAAACCAACACGTAGTTGATAACTACATAAGTTTGAGGCCTTCTTTAGAGTATTGGCTATGTAGGAAGAACACATTAACAAAGGGGACCTTGGCGAAACTCAACACCATGAGCCAACAAACTCATTATTCCCAGAGTCTCCCAAAGGTGAGAAAGTTAGGGTTTGATCATTTGACAAATAATAATAACTTGTGCATGCAATCTATAGACATCAGAAGAAAGGTCATAGAAAACCCAAAAGGCTCTAGATGGTCTTATCTTAATATCCTCAATATTATATATAGGACTCTTGCAATAGTATTAGACATTTACATCGATGTAACTATCATGATCTAACACACACATTTGAGGCCACATAAAGAATATTTCCAAAATCTTATGAATGTTCCAAGATTAGCTTCTAGTTCACTTTCATCCTATTCTAGATCAAACTTGTGTGATCATAGTAAACTAGCTAAATATCATTTATTTCAAATTCATTTCAATAAATATTAATAGTTATACGTTACTATTTTTAAAAATCTCAATTTTATAAAATCTAAATATTGGTTTTTTTTTTAGTTTTCTATTAATTAACCTAGTCATTAGGTTAGTTCACCATCCCTATGTAAAATATCATGTAATACCCCTTAAGCCTAGATAACCTCACACATTTAAATTTAGGGTTAAACATTTTGGTGGACCCAACATTTGGTCTCAAAACCCTAGAATGACCTAGGGTTTCTTATTTTTCTCTCTGATTTCTATTTTCTAAACTGAAAGTATGATAAAATCATAATTCCATTATAGTAATAATAGATTCATGTATCATTTATTTAATTTTACAATATGTCATAGTAACCTTTATTTGTTATACTTCATACATGGCTAAGTTAAACAAAAAACCTATGAAAGGATAAGAATTAACTTTATTTTCACAAATCCTTTTGTAATGTTATAGAGCTGATATTCATATGCTAACGGGGATGCTCTCAATGTTGTATTCCACCTAACTAATATTAAAATGACATCTACCATCCTGTACCAATATATACCCATGACTTATATTGGATTTCACATTCCATGATGTCCCTAATCAAAAATTTAAGGGTGCCCAACCTATCCCACCTCTTTTTTTATAGAATGGGCACCTCCTAAGACTAAACATTTTATCAAATTAAAATGATATGATCTTATAGACCAATTGAGCAAAATGCATGCTAAAATTTCAATGTTTAAACTCCTAAAATAATAAAATACCTACAAGGATATTTTATATAAAGCATTAGGGGACATGTAAGTAAAAAGTGATATTAAACCAACATATTATATAGATGTTAATCAAGATCTCAAAAATAGTGAAAACCTTATTACCTTTGATCCAAAATATCTACCATCAAAAGATATTATTCACCAATATTTACCTTTCATCATACAATTGTGCATGCCTCATAAGGGAATAAAAATATTGTTAATTGATATTAGTTCAAACATAAATATTTGTGGCATGAATTTATTAGCCACCATGGGTATTAGCAAAAATCTCTTTGAAAATTAGATATGCATATATTAAAGGATATGATAATTCATGTAGCTCACCAATTGGCCAAATATTATTTGAATGTCAAATTTAACATGGAAAATCACTTTATAGTTTTGGCATGGTCTGATAACACTACTAATTATTAAAAAAATGTTTTTTTATAATAATTTGGCCAATATGCATGATAGCATGTTTTAAGGTTGAATAAATAAAATAATACATGTAACATAGAAAAGACATGGTTAAACTTGTATAATGTTTCATGATGTGAAACTAAATAATCTCATGAAACTCATTTGTGCAAGTCAATAATGTTGATGACGCGATTTAATTTTCACTGAGAGGTTAGGGAACCTAAATTTTCAAAGTACATAGTTTATGGGTCACTTAATGATGATACATGGGCTTCCCTCCATCACTTCAAAAAGGGGAATTTGTGAAGGATATTTTCTAGGAATGCCTCGCAGGGATAATTTTGATAAAAGTAAGGCTTAGAGACCTACACAACTACTTGACATCATACATTTATATATATGTTATATGAATCATCACTATTTATTTGGGAGAAAGGTACATATTGAATTTTATTGATGAAAATACTATAAAGTGTTAGATTTACCTCTTAATATAAAATTTGTTGGTTTAAATTTTTTTATTTGATTCAAAGAAATCTTAAAAAAGCAATTTGCACATTTCATAAAATGAATGAGAATAATGAGTTCAAAAGAAATGTTACCAACATGGGATTATATGGAAAGTGATAGTTTCTTACACACCAAATAGGAGAACGGTGTGGCTTAAAGAAAGAACACAATGTTCTCTAAAATGACTATATGTATGTAACAACATGACATATTAATAGAGTTTATTCAATTGTTGCAGTGTTACATATCTAGTATATATATTTGATTAGTATTACAATGTCATTTGTCTTAGGACAAAATATTAAAGTTTTAATTATTAATATAATAAATGATAATATATTATATATTTGTAACCATAAATATTATTGAAATATTTAAATTATATACATACTATACTATATATTATAGTTTATATATGTATGAATGATAGATTAACAAAGGTTGGAGGTGCCCCTTTCTTAATAATATAAATAAAAGATAGATAGGATGAATAAAACATGTTTTAACCTAGATCAAAGAGCAAAGCCTAAGCTAAGAGGTTACATAGAGAGAAACAGTTCTTAAAACCTAACAATCAACAAGGTCAAGGTCGTCCTCACTAGTAAATAAAAGGCACTAAAAACTAAGTCAATATCTTAACCCTTAAATAGGCTCTCTACTAAAAATTGACTCATCAACAAAGCCCTCCCCCAATAGCAAAAAGTAGGAAACATTCTTTTTTGAGACAAAAGAGACTTGAGAGTCAACTACGAACCACCATCAATGGCCTCCCAAGCTTCCATTTGTGATTTTTTACATCTAATTTCCTATCTATATATATCTAAGAGCCCTACATTTTATTTTTTATAAAATAGCCTTTGTTGGATGCCTAAATAATTGAATAAGGCAATGTGATCTTTTGAATTAGAAATAATTTCCTTCCAATTCTTTATTATATTGTTGGACAATTATCTACCCTTCACCAAAAATGTATGAAAGGACTCTAGCAAGGCATAAAACTTATCAATGGAAAATCATACATTAGACTCCCATCATCCTCCCATAATAAATTAAAGAACTCATGTAATCCATTCAACCTATCACCACCATCTAAACTCAAAAGTTTAGCAAAAGAATTCTCAAGTTTGGTTGAAAGAATGAGTTAACATTCAATAGATTCATAGCACTAGACTCCAAAATATGAAAAAAACATAGAATTTTATCAATTTTGAAGTTGCCAACCAAAGTAGTGGGATGTGAGAAATAAGAGCTTGAAGGTAGATTATTCCTTATGTTTGGGACATAGTCGATGGTATCCTTCATCCAAAAAATAAACTAAGATGTCCTAGAGCTCAGGGGTCAATATGAAGAATAATCTACCACAGGATGAACTAATTGATAACACATAAAGTAACGGAAAAGTAATTCTTCAAAGTTACAGAACTCAAAACTCAATTTGATAGATTGTAGAATAAGCTTTGATAAGTCGACCATTGCATGAATCCACATATAATTCTCGTACTAAAAGTATGAATTGTAATATACTTTGATGAATTACCATATTTTAGAGATCATATTCCAAATTAATAAAGTATCTCTCATCACTATAGAAATATTAAATAGGCGAGTTCACATTTGAACAAGAGAAACAACCTTCAAAATAGGATCAAAAGCATGACATCCACTAGCTCATAAACACACCATGACATCCAAACAAACAATGGGTCATTAATCCAAATCAAATTTGACTCATTCCCAAAATTAAATTCCATTAAGAAGATAGTTTCCTATAAGGAACACCTCTAAAACAAATACCATAGGCCAAGAATATATAAACTAGTCAATGACTTTTGTCCATTAAAGGCCTCTTCCCCAAAATCCCAAAATACCAATGATCTAACTTCCTTATCTTGTTCCATATAATAAATGTTTTCATTTTAAATATCCATCTTTATAATCACATTAGAAAGATCCATCACTACATCATACAAATCAAATATAAATATTCCACCTTAAGGATGTTGGCTAGATTTAAAACCAATATAGAATCATCTAAATTCACTCTAGAAACATCTTTAAGAGTGTGGTTGATTTCACACTTTTCCCTACCAAAGATTATAGAGAGAGGTCACTAGATAGGAGTTGGAGTGGTGGGAGGGATAATATGAATAAGTTACTCTATGTAAAAATAATTGCATGAATGGAGGAAATTTATGACATGAGATTCTTTAGAGGAAGAGAAAGTCTTGACGACTTCTCCTAAGCCTCCCTTGGATGATCTCCTAATTAATTTTACTACTCATAAAGGTTTGGCCCTCATTAAACACCAAACACACTTTATTTTCAATTTGTTCACCACTGTGTACCAACAGTATCCATTTTTTCATGTAATTGCTTGCTACCTCCACTTTGGTCCTTCCATAATCCTCATCTTTATGGTTGAGATCACCTTAATAGTAGTCTCCATAATTCCATTCATGTCACCTTATTGTAGGTGAGAAATTTACACTTTAATTTTGTGTGCCATTCTATCTTCACTCCTAATCTTAATGGATGCCCTGCTTCCTAAGGGTTGAAATTAACTAGTATGGATAAACTATATGTGTGTTGGAATCACACTCCCTAGACCCACCATGCCTGACATTTCAATGCTACGTGATGATTACACCATGAATGCCAAGAATGACTAACTATCATTATGAAACAAAATCACTAGCAAAACCTATGACTATGAACAAAATAAGTACACAAACATAAAATGTGACTAGAAACATTTGTTGTGTCCATGAGCGAATAAACTTTTTTAGAATCACTTTGAGGATAGGAAATCTTGGGTTTGATCATTTGATAAATAGTGACAACCTATGCATGTGATTTGTATACATCAAAAGAAAGGTTAAAGAAAACCTAGAAGGCTAATGTTTGTAACATCTTCATCGAGTCAGTATTCCATACAATCATCTAGTCAGTATTATATAAAATACACATGTGACAATGTTAAACACTTGTGTTGACACAACTATTTAGATCTGACATAAGCATACAATTCCATAAAAATAATATTCTTAGAATCTTATGTTTATATTAAGATCATATTCTAGTATACCTCTAGCCCATTATAGATTAGACCTGCATTTATATAATAAACTAATTAAGTATCATTTGTTTCTAACTCATTGCCATATCTATAGATAGTTTTACTTTACTGTTTTTAGCATTTTCACTTATATGACTTCAAAATACTATTTGTTTGAGTTTTCTATTAATTGGCATACTTATTAGGTTAGTTCATCATCCTTGCATGAAATATAATACAATACCCACTAACCGTGGATTACCCCACACATATCTAATTTATGTGTTAAACACAATGTAAGATCCCATTTGTAATTTTGCAGCATTTCATTTCCTACTTCTGTATATAGGAGAACAATAATTTGGTTTGGATAAAAGATACTTTATTTGATGGATGCCTAGAGTCTCAAAGGAGGTACTATCATATTTTGATTTAGAGCCAATCTTTTGGGGTGGTTCTTTATCCTATACCAAAAATTCACATTGAGTTTCTTCCAACTAAAGAATCAAATTTAACAACTATGTTTACCTCGTTTTGATGAATAAAAAAAATTGACCTGTTGATCACAACTTTATCAATGAATGGATAATCAATCATTTAAAGACCATCATCCTCCAAAAATTCATTGAAATATTCAAACAAGCCATTCAACCTATCACCTTGACATCTAAACTTAGATCTAACACAAAAGAAGCTACAAGATTTGGTTGAAAGAGCAAGTCAATCTCCAATAGATTTATAGTAGTTGACTCCCCAAGTTAATTAAAACTGATACTAGAAATTAGATATTTGAAACTATGTAGATCATTAGCCTCAACATGACCCACTATCCTTAAACAGTGTTGTATATAACTTTCCAAGCCACTAACCAAAGTAGAGTTATGCATGTAAGAAGTGCTTCAAGGAATATTCTTTGTTACTATTTTCCCAACAAAAATATTGGGATGACCTAGATTCTTGGGGTCAAGATGAAGAATGGTCCACCAAAGTATTCCATAGTTTATTTTACTAAATCAATGGAAATGTAATCCTTCAAAGTTATAGAATTGTGTCCAAGATCATAATGAAGAAATCATTTTGATAGAGTGTTGATAGTCTTGGATAACTTGACCATTGCACAAACCCACATATATCTATTTTACTATAAGCATGAATCGTCATCCATTTTGATGAATTATCCTACCTTAGAAATCATAAGCTAGACTAAAAAATGATCTCTCATTTATATAGGAATATTAAATACGTGAATCCAGATTGGGACAAGATAAACAACACCAAAAGTAGGATCAAATAATGATGTTCAAAGGGTCATAAACACACCATGACATAAAAAAAACTTTGGACCACTACTAAAAAGAAAAATTGAGTGTCCCCTAGAAGTAAATTCAACCAAGAAGACATAATTTTCTATCAAGAACAACTCTAAAAAAAATACCTTAAGCCAAGTATAAACTACTCAGCGATTTTTTCCATTGAAGGCCTCTTTCTCCCCCTAAAAACAAATAGTGGTCTAACTCCCTTATCTTGTTCCATATAATAAATTATGTCAATTGAATTCTCCATCTCAAGATTCACTTTAGAAAAATCCATTACTACAACACATAGATAAAAAGTGGAAGATGGCACTTCTAGATGTTAGCTAGATCTAGAGCTATATTACAATCATATTAATTCACCCTAGAAGGATATTTAAGAGCCTACATGTTCATACACTCTACCTTGCCTGAGCTTTTAAAGAGAGGTTGTTAGACTAGATTTGGAGTGGTGGGAGGGCTAGTGTCAACATGTCAATTTATTTCAACCGAAACCTTAACACTTTGATTTTATGTGCCTTTCCAACTTCACTCCTAAAATTGATTGATGACCTGCTCCTAAAGCGGATCCATTATTGTAATCACCAATAATATGTGTTTGTGTGTGTGTATGTATGTATCCATTCCCCCCGCCCCTCCCTCGCCCCCCACCCACACACACACTATACACATACATATACACATTTTATATATATATATATATATATATATATATATATATATATATATATATATATATATATATATATATATATATATATATTTATATACACATACACACACATACATACATGCATACATTAATACATAGACATAGAGGAACACGCATTTTAATCACGTGTTTCCTTCCTCGATTGTTGCATCATTTTATTATTTTAATTTTTATCAGCTATTAAATGAATATAATATTATTATAATATAAAATATTAATATTATATTATTTTTTATTTAATAAGCTATTTTAACAGGTTTTGAGAGGTTTTGTAACTTCTTTCAAAGTATCAAATATTTAAGCTTGAATGTGAAGCTTCAACAAATGGCCCATGTGGAAGCAAACAACTGATGCGAAGCTAAACCTTGGACTAGCAAAGGATAAACTCTTGTGAATATAAAGGCATCAACCGAAAAAAAAACAGTCTTCTGTTAAATTTTAGGTACCCGATAAAAATGTAGCGGAAGATAACGTCGCGGGAGAAACGATTGCCAACATTTGGTCGTAGAAGAAAACATCACAGGTATTTATGGTAGTTGGATAATAATATAGCGGAACATAACATTGTCATTCACCTATACCATTAAGCACAGTAATAATTCGTTTTCCTTTGAAGTTTCAACTTAGAAATAAACGGAACTCACCGACTGAAAACAATATTTCCTTTGAAGTTTCAGCTTACCGATTCGACATTGATGTTTCAGCACCGTAGCGTAGGGGGAATAAACAACACTCAGCAAAATGGTATAATCTATTCCATAATTTATTGTCTGCACTTTTTTTTTCATAGGAAGTGGTTCATACTCTGATCCACATAGAACGTTTATACTCTGCTATTCACCGACACTCAATACATTGGTTAAACGTTTATACCTTGCTATTGAACGACACATTTTATACTCTGGACGAACGTTTATACTCTGGCCCATCAAAATGCAGTACAAAATGCCGATCTCCAAACAATACGCAGTCCAGTTTCAAATAGAAGTTTCTATGGTTAAGTTTTTTGTAAGCTTTCAATTAACTTTCTGAGTTTAGATAACAGTAGCCTCTCAAAAGAATAAATATTAAGCGCAGTGATACAACTCTAAATTCAATGGTAAAATTCCCAAAGTTCATTCTATCTCATTATAGCATTCTCGAGGCACCTATATCTAATATCATTCCATCTAACAGTAATCAGTGTATTTATAATTTTACATAGGTATAAAATTAGGTTAATACATAATATAAAAATATATAATACATAATATGGTAATTTAAAAATTTATGATATCTCTCTAGCATTCATATTAATACGTACTGAAGATAAATTATAGGTAAGTATTTGAATTTATAATTAATACTAATAATACCTTATATTTATAATACTATTAAGCGCAGTAATACAACTCTAAATTACGTGGCCTCTCAAATCTAATTGTATATATCTTGTAAATTATGTATCTCCCTATACTTATTAAGTAATAGGATACTTATTACTATCTCTCTATACATAATACTTATTAGCTTATCTCTCTATACATATAAAATGATATTATACCTATAATATGATACTATAATACTATTAAGCACAGTAATACAACTCTAAATTACCTAGCATACCTATAATACCAATAATCATTGTAAGTATTTTACGTAGTATCTATATAAATCTAATTGTATTAAGTATTTTACATATTAATACTTATGAATACATCTATAGATAGATTTTAGATGGATAAATATATTGATAAATTCAAATATATTTTATAATTTAGATCTAAGATAACTTATTAAAAAAATTAACTAATTTTTGTCACTTATAGATATCATTTTCGAGGTACACAACTTTCAATTAGAATTCTAAGTTCATGAAATTGTATTTTTATTTGTTTATTTTTTACAAATTCAATGTATTATAATTCTAGCTACATTTTAGTTATTATTAAATTAATAACATTGGCATTAGTAAGTCATAAAGATCAACATATTATGACATTGTTCATATAAACGAACAATTTATTAAGTACAATAAAGTGTTGTAATCACCCTCCAGTAATTAAGGAGCTCTCAACCCACCACCACTCTAGCCCTATGTTGTTTGTAGGGTGGAATCCAAAAAATATATTATGATGAGTTGCATTATCATCTCCATTACTCTATATTAGTTATCCTCCACTAATTAAGAAATTAAGGGTCTAATGTATTCTTTCTCCTTAAGGGTTTGGTGTGCTCCTTTTAAGTCGAATGTATCAAGCCTTTATGTCATTATTTACCTTTTGGCACTAGTTTAGGTGAATATTGGTTTGAAAATTATAAAAATAAAATATGTATAACATAATTAGTAGAACATTCTAAGCCATTTCTTTTAAACCTACATAGCGATTATGGGTTCCATATCAATGTTGATGTTTGTGAGGTGTTTTTTATTTTTTCATATGTTTATCATTGCCACTTATTTGTCAATACTATTTTTATAAATATCCATTATTTAGCTAATTATCATGTTTGATAATTATTTTCTATTTTTACATAGGTGAATATGACCATCATAAATGTCTTGTGTATAGATGTTTGTCATGATACAATCAATGTGTGTTTAAATTATGTGTATATTATATATGGTCTAAGTAAATAAGTGATACATTTTAATTAAGATTCAATTATTGATGGTTTCAAATTGAATGGGCTCATATTATTTACCAATTATCCATGGTCTTATCACTCTTTTTCCGTAACCATTTTCATTTTATTTAATGCAATCTTAACGGTCCTTAACATAAACTTGAATGAAGAAATTTTACCAATATCCCCATAGACATGTTAGCCAAGAACACAAATATATAGGTTAGTTGAAGCCTTCCCATAATGGAAGGTATAGAGTAATAAATGGGGATGTAGGGGTCCTCTTCCATCAAGACAGTGTATGTTGAATGTATTGGTTGGTTACACTAAAAATCAAGGATCTTTTATGAACACAATGAGGCATTAAGTATAACCAGTCACTATATTTAGAGTGGACTTCCACATTAATAGTTAACTTCCACTTCCCTACTAGTCACTCCATCTAACAGTGTTTTATTTTAATTTTAAAGTAATTAGGTCATTTTTATTATAAAGAAAGTAGGCAAGTGAAGGTTGACATTCTATACTGAATGTACCAGTTGGTTATGTTTAAAATTGAATATCTTTTTTCTACATGTTCATTTAGCATAACTAGTTGGTATTTTCACATACCCACTAGTTAATATATCAAATTAAATAATTTATTTATAATAAGAACTTCCATTAGAAGATGAAGTAACCAGTGAAGATGTTTAGGTTAGTTGCCAATGTGGTGGTCCATGTTGAATATACTGATGGTTACACTAAACACCTTATTGCACTCACAAAATATGCTTAATTATTAGTTCTTCATGGATGGCCATGATGGTAGATTACCTTTACATCCCCATCAGAAGATAGAGTAAATAACAAGGATGTGGAGGTCAAATGTTTATGTGGTGGCCTACAATGATCCTATTAGATATTTATGTTCATAATTGAGAATATTTTATGAGTGCAGTGAGGCTCTAATGTTAAACTATTAGTGTATTTAGCATGGACCACTACATTGTTATATGACCTCCATGTCCCCATTGGTTACTTTATGTACATAAAAATGGGTTTAACACATTACTTATTTTCTTCACAATCATAATAATAAAATAAATACAATAATTTTATTCAACAAAATGGATGGAGTGTTGGTATATGGAGTAAGTATCAAGGACATTTAGGTCAATGGATAGCATGGCAGTCAACACTAAATGTACTAGCTGGTTATCCTTGGAATGAATTCTAATTTTAGTCATTTTGATAAAATTAGTCAATTCTCATTACTCATCACTCTAGCATTACTATGTTAACACTTGTTAAGATTGTTTTGTAATATTTTTGTTGAGAAATTCAAAATTTAATGTCACTTGAATGTATTGTTCTCTTTAATTAAGAAAGGTAAAAATTATGACTATACTTGTGTGCCATTCCCCTATTCCATTTTAATGTCTATTTGACCATTACATAAAACATTAAATATTACATTTTTCTCATAATAACAATAATAATAAAGAAAGGATTATATTATAAATGGATATGGAAGGATGAAATGCCATCGATTAAGGAAAATGATAGAAATTATAAGAACTGATGGAAGTAATAGAAATTTTGTCTCTTATAGCTCAGTTAAAATTTATTAAGATGGTGTTAAGGCAAATGATAAAGGTTAAGTTAAATGATAATGATTAAGACAAATTTTAGTGGTTAATTGGAATTATATCTTAACCTTGGTTGAATGAAAATTGCATATTGATCAAGAAAATTAGACATTATACCTATAATTTGCAAATCCTTCCCCTATTTCATGTCTCATTTTCCATTAACCTCTTCATTTTCAACCACTTTAAGAGTTTGGGTGCCAATACATACTTTCATAACCTTGTATGATATTCAAAAGAGCATCCTAGAGGATGAAAAAGAGTAATTTAGTATATGCATCCTTATATTGTAATGAAAGTACAATACCCTCTTTTTTTATTATTCTTATTATTGTAAAGAAATCAGTTAGTTACAATTCTAGTAGATAGATTAACATATGAGGATGTAAAAGTCAATTATAAGTGTACCCATCCACCTTGAATAGATTATCTAGTTACATTCCATGTTGATAAGTTATTTAGGTTTGATTAATTATTATATCCTCAATTATGAGTGTAACCAGATAGTACATTGAGCATAGGTTTTCACACTTGTATTTGACTTCCACATCCCCTCTAGTTACTCTATCTCATAGTGATGCATTTATTTATTTAGCACATTATACCTTCATTGATGGGCCCCATAATAGTTTAAAAAACCTTATCTTACATGAAGGGGTGTGAGATTTGATAAGGATGATATAATATTATGTCATCATCTAACTTGTAAGTCCATCTTAGTGGTCCATATTGAATGTATCAGCTAGTTATGCTCATAGTTGAAGATGTAAAATGTGGGGCTGATCAATAAAGGAAACACATAATATATGGAGTGAGGATAGATTGAGTAAGTACCATGCACATCTAGGTCAATTATCATTCTAGTAGTTAACCTTGACATGTCTACAAATTACTTTAATTATTCTCACCCGATCGATTTCATTAGACTATTATCCATCCGCTGATGGACCCCACATCTTACATCTTTGATTTTGAGCTCACATTGAATGTAATAGTTACTTATGCTTATAATTTAGGATACAAAAAGTAGGGCTCATCATAGGAGGGTTATGGGGCCAATGGAATATATAGAGGGGAGGGTAGATGGAGTATCTAGTTGCCACATAAATGTCACATAGTGTGACCTTCATGTTCTAAATATATACTCCATATACCCTTAAATCCATCCATTTAATTTTCATGTTATACCTCCTATGATAGGTCTCACTTTTTTCATCCTTAATTCTAAGCATAACCAACTAGCACATTCAATGTGACCTTAGAACCAAGTATGTAATAAGTGGGTCTAATTGCTAGATGGCTAATGAGCTAATGTAATGGATGGAATGATAATAATAGATAGAAATCTTAGTTAAATTTTATTAAGATGGTGTTAAGGTAAATTAAAATGATTAATATAAATGATAATAGTTAAGATAAACACTAGGGGTAAAGGAAAATTAAATGTTAACCTCAAACTATTCTTCCTCATTCATTCATTAAGTCATTTGTCATCTATTTATTCAGTCATTCCTCATTTTGATAAGTGATATTTTATATTTTTAAATGGAAAATAAAAATAAACTAAAAACTATAATTTAATGTCTTTAAAAAATATAGTTTTGAGAAAAAGAAATCCCTCATAGTGAGTGTTGAAAACTACAATAGCAAGCTATATAACACCTTTGGTGAAGAATATAATTCAAAATGACATAATGTAAGTGAATAGGTAGTTAACCTTATATTTATTTATTATTAATAATTTTGTAGTACTTTATTCACCAAAGGCCTCGTAGATACATCTCACTAGTTACACATTCACTATTTTAGGATTTCTTTTTCTTAAAAAATGTCTTTGATTTTAGATATTTAATTACTTATTTTAACTTTTTTATTTTAATTCTTATTTATATTTAATTTTGTTTTTATTTAAATAGAATCCCACATACTATAATGAAGAATGATTAAATATTTCATCATTTATTCACACTGTACCTAATAGGGTTATGTTCATATTAAAATTTTAAAGATATACCCATTACATGCATGCCTTTCCACTATTCCATTTCTCATTTTCCATTACCCTATTTTTTTAACCTTTCCATGATATTTTACACCATTTCTTCGTTCCATAAGTGTGTACCACAATCATAAAAGCATTGTAGAGGACGTATTTACTATACATGTTGGCT
>JARHVA010001613.1:2742500-2792500 GCA_037957365.1 Torreya grandis
CCATGAAGAGATGAATATTTCATAATGAGATTAGTGTAGGAAATCATTCATCCATGATTGGTGTAGATAATTTCTTAGATGATTCTCTCTCTCCATAATAGTACTATTTACCAAGATGACACTTGAAATTTCCAAAGATACTTAAGTTTGGGAACTATGCTCCAATGGAGCCATGTATCTTATATGAAAATTATATTATATTTTACTTATTATTGAATACTATAATGGGTGTTTTAATTACTTATTATTTTACTCTGATAGTGGTGATTGTAGACTTGTATGAGTCATGGCTAGGTTAACATTTTTTTTTTCTATATTTGCACTTTGATGTGATCTCATAATATTAGAGATAAGTGATATATGATGTAATATTCTTGTTTATTTTTACCATGCGTTGAATATTTCATATGGTCTCTATATATATTTTTAATGTAATCTATTTTTGGTATATGTGTATAAATAAATCACATACTTCTAGTTGATCCCAGTGGGGTTATTATATGTGGAATCAAAGTTGTGGCTTGAACTCTAGGACCTAATGAGTCTATTATCACTTTTGTGTCTTTCTATTAATTAGTGTGAACCTAGTGACATGAAGTATTACACCGGTATTTCAAATTTTTGATGCCTCAATGCTAAAACATGTTACATCATGATTGAATTATTGAAACGTGGAAGAGCCTCATATATGGAGTGGTGAGTATCGTAAGTATCAGACATTCATTAAATTTTTTTTAGAAGCATTGAGTGTGTACCCTTAAAAGCATTCACACCCTTTTGAGTTTTTAATGGGGTGGTTTATTGAGTGTCCCAATGGTGATGGTTATACACAAGGTTGATTAGGTGAGTACATAACATAATTCATGAGTTATGAATAAGAGATTTTTATCATAATTTGATCACTTAGATTAAACACCTTGAATATGATTACATCCTTGTAATAAAGTCACCTTCACCATTTGTATTTTTATTTATGAGTGTTTAATAAGCACAGGATGCTTCTCACTTAAATATATGTGCTTTATTTTTTGTGTCTTATGCTTGCTAACCCTATAAATTTGAAAATCTTATAAGACCATTTTTTGTTAGTACCATCTAGGGCGATGGAAATTTTCTTATAATAGAGTGTAAATGATTTGTTTGAGAATTATTTTATGTTAATAGTTTATTGATAGTTTGGCATGTTTATGTTATGTGGTTTAGAAATAAGTGTCATCTCTCTTAGTTAGTTTAGAGGTGAGTTGTTATTATCTCATTCTCCTTTACCATCATTATAAAATATCGAGAGGATTCATATTTTCATAAAGATGAACTAGTGTTCTCTTAAATAGAAAAATTATTTCTAAAATCTTGTCTTGACCTTATTCTCATTCGTTCATGGGATAATATCTTTTACTTATTATTGTGATAGAATTTTTATGATTGGATGGATTGATACATCTTTGTGGTTAGTATTTTTCTTTCTGGTTGTGGAAGTAGGTTATGATACTACTTTCACAATTTTGGTAAGTAGGTGGTGATTATGGCAACTGAGTTGTGATGTTATCTTTTTTACCTCATGAGGGTACGTAGGTGTTTTGAGCTAATATTTCTCTACTTTTCACTTGTGAATAATTAGGTAGCTTATTTATCTAACATGTGAACTTTTACCACATGGAGTGGTGAACCTTGAATTGTATATAGAATTCTATATTAAGAATTATAAGTTGATTATAGTTATTATGTTATTATTTAATTGATTGATATTGTAATATTTTTTATTTAAAAATTGTTATTTTAAAGAGTTTTTTTTTTTACCTTTGATAAAAAGTGAATAGGAATAGGATGTGTAGAACATCTTAAAAATCTAGGGGTTCAAATAAACATTTAACTTATTGTGAGCTAGCCAAAGAAGTAGGGAGATATTGTCTCAATTATTAATTTATAAGGTTGAAAGGATGGTGTGACCCTTGGCCTTTTTATGTTATGATAATTTTAACATTGTTTCCTCTTAACTATTAATACAATACATTAAGTTAAGCTGTGAAATATCCTAACTAGTTATGTTTGGCTAGTAGAAACTTAATACAATTATAAAATGACCGTATGATTTTTATTGTATATATTTTGATACATCTAGAATAATTTTATATATAGTATTACTTTATATGATATGTTATTATAGATTCACGATTCATTGAACCTGGTGCACATTTTTGAGATCAATAGGTCATGAAGACCTAAGGGAAGAGTGATGCATTAGGAACGTGAGAACTAATAAATAGGAATGGATCCTACTTAACCTCACATTGACTTAGTATTTTTGAGTTTGGGTCTAACATATAGATTTGTTGAATCCAAGATTGACAAATAAACCTGTTAAATTCAGTCATATGGCCATATGCATGTGTACTATGAAATGTTTATTCTTTAATTGTGTATATAATATAAATGTAGTATTTAATATTCTTATTCATTTTCATACTTATTAGGAACTCTATGGAGTAGTGATAATATTCACATGTTATACTTATCAGGTGTGATATAGAGTAATAATAATATTAACTTATACACATTAATTATTCAAAGTTCCCTAAATACTTTTCTATAGAATGAGAAAAACACTCTCTAGGATAGAGAGATGTGCAGAGGGTTGGAAGGTTTTGTGAAATTATCCTTAGTCATTTATTTTTATCTTTTATAATGATCTCACAAACTTTTGGAAGGTAGTAAAACTTTCACTAAGATATGTATGTAGGTTTATCTTTTTAGTTTAGGACTATAGTGTGGTCATGAAAAGAACATTCATATTAAGTAAAACTTATAAATATTTTTTACATAGTAGTGAGACGTCATAGATCAGGGTTTTTTGGGGCCAATACTCTAGGAATAGTGTAACTTGAATGAACTATGATGAGTTCTACAGGTAATTTCCCATTTACTACTTAATTTGATGTTTTATATCATTTTTTACTTTTATTAATAATGTATTTAATTTATAACTTATGTTTGAATAGGAGTCTTCAGGGACGATGAATAGATTTAGGTATAGTTGACAAATTTAAATATGGCTATTTTGAACTTAGTTATGAGATATATGTTGTTATGGGACATTAGGATATTAATTAGGTTAAATGATCACATTGATATGGGTTGGTTATAAGTATACATTTACCTTATGATCATCTTGATTTTTCATTTCAATTATATTTTATGGTGTATGTATATCATGGCTGTTATTATTTAACTACATCTTTTTTTGTGAGGTTTATTTTGGGAAAACCATCCCTCAGAGTGTGATAGAGCGAAAGCATCATTAAAGAGAGTGTCATAGATAGAGACATCATATGATGATAGAGAATAGACAAAAACCATACACACATGATATAAATAATTCATGTTAGACACATAATTTGAATGGTCAGGATGATGTGTTTAATGTTTTTACATCTATATTTACTTGTATATGATTAATCGAGCTTAATGTTAAATTAGGAATTTTTATATGTGGTTGCATGCTAGTCATATTCATAGCCATTAGTGTTTTATAATTTATATAATTAAAATAAGGTTCACTTTATTAATTAAGAGATTTATTAGTAAGTCATGTTAATGTTATTAACTAGTAATTATAATCTAAAAATAGTATAAAGTCTAATAATTCAAATTAATTGTAAAGACAAATCAAAATAAAATAAATAAATATAAAAGATCTAAAACATGATTAAAAAAAATAAGAAATAAATTAAATAATGAGAAAAAAAGGGCACAAAAAAAAGGAATTAAAAAATAAAAAAAGAAAGAAATCAGCTTTAAAAAAACATGCAAAACTTTTAATAAGGGAGGAAGAAAAGAAAAGAGGAGGATGAGGGTACACCGAGAGAGGAAAAGTTAGCACTTGAATATCTGGGATAAGTAGAGTAAGAGAAGGTAGGTGATGTGATTGTAATTTGTGTAAACATCTATATAGATCTAATGAAGAACCTTAATATATTTTTGGTCAATATCTCCCTATATCACTATATTTAATATCCCCATGGTTTTATATCACTTTTCTTGCATTTCTAAGTAATCTCTATAGTAAATTATCACATTTAGGGTTAATATCACCCAAGTGAATATTCATTTTATAAATAGACTATCCTCAAGATTATTTTATATCATTATGATGGAAAACTATTATATATGCTCAAAAAAATTAAATCATTAAACTAATTTAAATTTCATGGTAGATATGGCTACTTCTCACCCACTCCCATAATCAACTTGTTCAAAGAAAAAGGGTTTCCAAAACTTTTTGATAACATAGTTAGCTATGTACAAACATATAAATAAATATGACCTAGAGAATTAATTTGGCTTATGATCTCTGGAAGGCCCACTAAATTGTCATAATGTCGTAGTTGCAGACATGGCTAAAAAAACTTGTCACCTCTATTGCGAGATGCAATGAATATTGCTAATCATATAAACATATTTTCATCCATATATGAATAAATAATATAGACTAATGAAGAGTGTTTAGTGAATCACTCTATATTCATGAATGAATAATGTAGATTGATGGTATTATTATTTCAATTAATATTCCATATAGAGAAATGGTGAATAATTAATTTAAATACCATAATTATGGTGAATAATAAATTAAAATACCATAATGACGTAAAAATTAAAATATATTCATGTGACTAAATTAGTCTAGTAAAATTTGAAGTATGTATATAATAGTGCAATGATATGTATAAAATTATGTATCTAATGCTTACCATATATAATAGGTAATGTCTAATGGTTACCATATTTTATAAATGTCTAACGATTACCATATATAATTGGTTATAATGGTTATCATATGTATGGTTGAACTGCTGATATATGTATAATGGTTACCTTCTATATCTTATTAGTATTTATTATGAATACAACGAGATGTGTTGAGAATTATATGGTTATAAATTTGGATATATTTATTTGGCATACATCTAAAACTCTGATTAGTTGGCCATTTACTTAAATCATTTCCTCAAGTCAATATATTAGACAATTATTTAATACCCACAACATCTTTCCTATGTCATTTACAGATGGTTTGTAAGATAACTATACAACATTTCATAAGTAATTTAGTTATTTTAAATAACTACTTAGTTTATATAATAAATTGATAAATAAACATAACAATATATACTTAGCATAGTACATGTGGTGATAGATGTATAGATTGTTATTGGTTATAAAATGAGTCACTATCTACCATATTGTTTAGAATATTTGCTTTGAATCTACTATAGACTAAGGGAATAATAGTTAATTAAACTAGCAATGATGGCAAATAATATAAACTTACGATATAATATTTCAGGTATCTAAAAGCTATGTGATTTAGGTAGCATTGAATATTTTAGAATATTATCTTTTAAATGGTGTGACATTCATTAAATGTGATATATATATTTAGGTTTGGATATTTAGTGATATCCTTATGGAGCCCAACACGTTGGAGTATTTAGTGTATGTAAGTGTTATTTACAAAAATTTGATGTAATCAACTTATAACAAGTCCATATGATAATGGGCATAGACAACTATAAGGATTTGTGTGATGAAATTTTGTGAGTATAAATAGTTTGATGTATATGTTAATAAATTCATTAATGTTATGGAAGTATTAATATCTTTAATAGCTAGTCAACAAATTTTCTGAATGAAAAGATATATTGATGTGTAAACAAGGCAATTATTGAAAATTTTCATAATGCATACAATTAAGTAGGTGTGAAGAAATTTACCAAAGATGGTAACACTACTCGATGCAATATGACAAATTCTTTGGTAGGTTTCCAAATAAAGAATAAGTAATTGATTAGACAAACAAGGAGAGTATTGCATATAAATAGAAAAACTCTAATGAAAGCAATCGGGAGATGTACAAAACTTTATGTTTTTGATAATAATAATTTGTGGGCATTCTCTAATAGACTCACAAAAAAATACAAGGCTATAGGTTATTCCCAAAAATATTTACATGAAGAATTTAAGAGAGATAACACAATGGTATCACCTAATATTATATATGTAATGAAAATAAGAGGTGGTTCTCATAACTGTGAACCACATACTAAACATTTTTTAGAGATGAATTAAACATAACTATAATATAAATATATCAAAAAATATCTAAATTTTTTTATTAGTCAAAGATATTTTGTAATGGCCAAACCTTTATATACTAAAATCTATCAAAAACACTCTAGTTGTTATATGCAACATGTCATATTTTCGATGCATTATGATATTTTTCATCATGTTCATTTTAATTTTTTTACTAATAATATTTTTTGTGATCATGGAGTGGAATCCATACCAAAATCATCAAGGGAATTTATTCCATACATTTTTTGTGAAAGATGGGATGGACATTTTTTTATAATAGGGAATTTTTGGATGGAACTTTCAACATTTGTGGTTGATTGCTAGAATTTAAAAATTATACCCATGACGAGAGTATACTTGAAATTGTTCAATAATTAGTTGGTTTTAATAAATATAAATATATGACATATCAATTAAAATATGGAAAGGAATCTAAAAGGTTTGATCCTTCTACAAAACAAATATACGTTGGGTTGAAGCATAATACTATGTCCCACTTTTTAGTACAAAGGGGACAACTAAGGATGAAAATATGAATGTTTATCATATTGTGTAGACAATAGTGAATTAATTATATAAAATATGAAAATGGTGTAAATTAATTAATTTTATCATTTTAAGTTTAGATTACATTGATTAATTTTACAAAAACTAAAAAAAAAAATATTCTAATACCTAAACACACAATGTGTATGTTTCATGTATAAAAGTTTTTTTTGAGTACTTGATTTATCCTCATTATTTTCTCAAAACATAATATTTTGTTAAGATTTTTTTGAAAGAGGTCTTAGAAACATGGACGTAGTGTAAGATAATTTTTTATAATGTTTTGATAAAAAATATTTTTTTATTAATTTTTTATTTATTAAGGCAAGGAATATCAATTCTTATGACTTATTCTCAAAATATTTTTTACATATATGTTGAAACAGACTTTTTTTTCACCATTAGAATAAGGACATTAAATTTGAGTGCATTAATATTTTTCATATTTTTTTGGCCATAGTCTCCTATTTTCCCTACTACCTCAAACATTTCATAATTCATTTTATAAATATTATATTTTAAAAAATAAGTGAAAATAAATATTAAATATTATTAAAATTTATTAAAAAAACATATTATTTAAAAGCTCATTAAAAGACCTATTTATATATAGAGCTACATGTTTTTATTTTATTTTTTCATTGTAATAATTTGTATATGAAGTGGAAATTATAGGCCAATAGTAGCTTTCCACTTTAATAGCTGAGGATTTAATGCCACTTGGGGTTCAAATGAAGGGGGTTTGAAAGAAAGGGGTTCATTCAAACTCCCTCTAAATAAATCAATTTATTTGGCAGTTTATTTAAATTAATCAAATGTACAAATTAAAATGACCAATAAACATAGGGGGTTTACAAAAATTACTTTCATGATTAATAATTAACTCAAAATTAACTGTCACTATGTATCAATAATATTGAGAATTCATGAAAAAATATTGAGTGCTAGATATTAACAACTTGGAGTATTCTAAAGAATCTAGTATCCTCTAGGTATCAATAATTTAAAATATTAGTTTATAACCTATAATCTGCTAGGTATAAATTACTTACTCTATTCTTGACAACCTAAAAACCACTAGTTATGAATGACTTGGGATATTCCTAGGAACCTAGAGACTACTATGTACCAAAGACTTGTTGTATTCTTGGTGTAGACACATAACTTTAGTCACAGGTATTTGATAATGTTAATTCTTGACACATCCTAAACCACATGAATCGTGAAAAAAAAATGACTCTTATTAAGTATTCCTCTAATCATTTTATCCATATGCAAGATTAAAATTTCATTTTTCATTACTACTATATAGAAGTTTGAAAGTCATCCTAAAGTTTATTAAAATAGCTATTATTTATCTCCATATTAGGACATGTGTCACTAATATTTAAAAAAAATTAAACCCTAAGCATACATGAGGATTATCACACTCTAATCCAATTATGTATGTCATAAGCATTATCAGATTGATGAATATGCATAGGATGAGACTTACAATGCATAGCCTAGGACTGAGAACTTATAATATTGATGGTGTAAACAAGGCAATTATTGAAAACTTTCATAATGCATACCATTAAGTAGGTGTGAAGAAATGTACTGAATATGGTAACAATACTCGATGCATTATTACAACTTCTTTGGTAGATTGTCAAATAAAGAATAAGCAATTGATTAGACAAACAAGTTGAGTATTGGATATAAATATAAAAACTCTAATTAAAGAAATTGGGAGATGAACTAAAATTTATGTTTTTGATAATAATAAACTTTGGGAATTCTCTCATAGACTCATAAAAAAATACAAGGATATAGGTTATTCCCTAAAATATTTAATTGAGGAATTTTAGAGAGATAACATAGGGGTATCACCTAATATTATATATGTAGTGAAAATAAGAGTTGCTTCTCATAACTCTGAACCACATCCTAAACAATTCTTAGAGATGAATCAAACACAACTATAATCTAAATATATCAAAAATATTTAAATTTTTTTATTAGTCTAAGATATTTTACAATGGCCAATCCCTTATATGCTAAAATCAATTAAAAAAACACTAGTTACTGTTGTATGCAACATGTCAAATTTTTGATGTATTATGATATTTTTCATCATGTTCATTGTACTTTTTATACGAACAATATTTTTTATGAGCATGTAGTGGAATCCATACCAAACTAATCAAGGTAATTTATTCCATCCATTTTTTGTGAAAGATGGGATGGACAATTTTTTTTATTAAAGTTCATGTTTTGATTGAACTTTCAACATTTTTGGTTAATTGCTAGAATTTAGAAATGGTACCCATGAGGAGAGTATACTTGAAATTGTTGAATAATTTGTTGGTTTTAGTAAATATAAATGTATGACTTATCAATTAAAATATGGAACGAAATCTAAAAGGTTTGATCTTGTTAAAAAACAAATATATGCTGGGTTGAAGCATAATACTATGTCCCACTTTTTGGTACAAAGGGGACAACAAAGGATGAAAATATGAACATTTCTCAATTTTTATAGACAATAGTGAATTAATCATATAAAATGTTAAAATGGTGTAGATTAATGAAATTTAACATTTTAATTTTAGATTACATTTATTATTTTTTTAAAAAGTAAATAAAAAATAAAAAATAAATTATTTTAATACCTAAACACACAATGTGTATGTTTCACGTACAAAAACATTTATTGAGCACTTGATTTATCCTCATTATTTTTTCAAAACATAATATTTTCTTAAGATTTTTTTGAAAGAGGTCTTAGAAACATGGATGTAGTCTAAAATAATTTTTTGATAAAAAATTATTTTTTATTAATTTTGTAGTGATCAAGGAAAGGAATATAAATTCTAATAACTTCTCAAAATATTTTTTACATATACATCAAAATAGACTATTTTTTCACTATTGGAATAAGGACATTAAATTTGAGTGCATTGATATTTTTCATTTTTTCTTGGCCATAGTCTCCTATTTTTCATACTGCCTCAAACATTTCATACTTCATTTTATAAATAATTATATTTTAATAAATAAGTAAAACTAAATATTAAGTATTATTAAAATTTATAAAAAAAGATATTATTTGAAAGCTCATAAAAAGACCTATTGATATACATAGCTACATGTTTTTATTTTATTTTTTCATTCTAATAATTGGCATATGAAGTGGAAATTTTAGGCCAATAGTAGCTTTCCACTTTAATATCTGAGGATCAGATGCCACATGGGGTTCAAATGAAGGGGGTTTTAAATAAAGGGGTTCATTCAAATCCCCTCTGAATAAATCAATTTATTTTATAGTTTATTTAAATTAATCATATGTATAAAGTAAAATGGCCATTAAACATAGGGGGTTTATCAAAATTAATTTCATGAGTAATCATTAAATCAAACTTAACTTTCATTATGTATCAATTATTTTTGATATTCTTGAGAAATTAGTGAGTGTTACGTATTAACAACTTAGAGTATTCTCAAAAATCTACTGTCCTCTAGGTATCAATAACTTAAAATATTAATTTATAACCTATAATATGCTAGGTATAAATGACTTAATCTATTCTTTATAGCCTAAAAACCACTAGGTATGAATGACTTGGGATATTCTTAGGAACCTAGTGAATACTATGTATCAGAGACCTATTGTATTCTTGGTGTAGACATATAAGTTTAGTCATAGGGATTTGATAATGTTAATTCTTGACACGTGCTAAACCACATGGATTGTTGAAAAACACATGACTCTTATTAACAATTCCTCTAATCATTTTATCCATATGAAATTTTAACTTTTCATTTTCCATTACTACTATACAAAATATTCAAATTCACATGCTAAAGTTTATTGAAATAGCTATTATGTTATCTCCATATTAGTACATGTGTTCCTAATATTTTAAGATAATTAAAGCCTAATCATAGATGAGGATTATCACACTCCTATCCCATTATGTATGTCATAAGAATTATCAAATTGATGAAAGTGCATAGGATGAGACTTACAATGCATATCCTAGGAATAAGAACATATAATATCGATGGTGTGAATAAGGAAACTATTGAAAATTTTCATAATGCATACCATTAAGTATGTGTGAATAAATTTACCAAAGATGGAAACACTACTCGATGAATTATTATAACTTATTTGGTAAGTTTTCAAAAAAAGAATAAGTAATTGATTAGAGAAACAAGCTGAGTATTGCATATAAATAGAAAAAATCTAATTAAAGCGATTGGGAGATGTAAAAAACTTTATGTTTATGATAATAATAACCTATGGGAATTCTCTCATAGACTCAAAATAAATACAAGGCTATAGGGTATTCCATAAAATATTTACTTGAAGAATTTTAGAGAGATAACACAAGGGTACCACCTGATATTATAATGTAGTGAAAATAAGAGGTGGTTCTCATAACTGTGAACCATGAACATTTTTTAAAGATAAATCAAACATAACCATAATCTAAATCTATCAAAAAATATCTATATTTTTTTATTAGTCAAATATATTTTGTAATGGCGAAACCCTTATATGATAAAATCAATCCAAAAAACACTAGTTGTTATTGTATGCAACATGTCAAATTTTTGATGCATTATGATATTTTTCATCATATTCATTGGACTTTTTATAATAATAATGTTTTTTATGAGCTTGGAGTGGAATCCATACCAAAATCATCAAGGAAATTTATTTTCATATTAGGAAATGTTTCCCTAATATTTCAAGATAATTAAACCCTAGGCATACATGAAGATTATCACACTCCTATCCAATTATGTATGTCATGAGAATTATCATATTGATGAAAGTGAATAGGTTGAGACTTACAATGCATACACTAGGACTAAGAACATATAGTATTGATGGTGTAAACAAGGTAATTATTAATTTTTTTCATAATGCATAGCATTAAATAGGTGTGAATAAATGTACCAAATATGGTAACACTACTTGATGTATTATTACAACTTCTTTGGTAAGTTGTCAAATAATAAATAAGCAATTGACTAGACAAACAAGCTGAGTATTGCATATAAATAGAAAAACTCTAATTAAAACAATTGGGAGATGTACAAAACTTTATGTTTCTAATAATAATAACTTATGGGCATTCTCTCACAGACTCACAAAAAAATACAAGGCTATAGGTTATTCCCTAAAATATTTACTTGAAGAGTTTTAGAGAGATAACACAAGGGTATCACATGATATTATATATGGAGTGAAAATAAGAGGTGGTTCTCATAAATGTATTCTAAATCTATCAAAAAATATAATTTTTTTATTAGTCAAATATATTTTGTAATGACTAAACACTTATATTCTAAAATCAATCAAAAGCACATTAGTTGTTGTTGGATGCAACATGTCAAATTTGGGATGCATTATGATATTTTTCATCATGTTCATTGAAATTTTTATACTAACAATATTTTTTATGAGCATGGAATGGAATCCATACCAAAATCATCAAGGTATTTTATTCCATCCATTTTTTGTGAACGATGGGATGGACAAATTTTTTATAACAGGGCATGTTTGGATGGAACATTCAACAATTATGGTTGATTGCCAGAATTAAAAAATTGTACCCATGAGGAGAGTATACTTGAAATTGTTCAATAATTGGTTAGTTTTAGTAAATATAACTATATGGCTTATCAATTGAAATATGGAAAGGAATCTAAAAGGTTTGATCTTGTTACAAAACAAATATACATTGGGTTGAAGCATAATTTTATGTCCCACATTTTGGTACAAAGGGGACAACAAAGGATGAAAATATGAATAATTCTCAATTTTTATAGACAATAGTGACTTAATCATATAAAATGTGAAAATGGTGTAAATTAATGAAATTTATCATTTTAAGTTTAGATTACATTTATAAAATGTGAAAATTAGTGACTTAACTTTAGTGACATAAAACAAACAATGTGTATGTTTCGCATACAATTTTTTTTAATTATGTACATGATTTATCCTTATTATTTTCACAAAACACAATATTTTCTTAATAATTTTTGCAAAGAGGCCTTAGCAACATGGACGTAGTGTAATATTATATTTTATAATTTTTTGATAAAAAATAATTATTTAATAAATTTTTAATGATCAAGGAAAGGAATATTGATTCTTAAGACTTCTTCTCAAATATTTATATATATATATATATGTCAAAATATACTATTTTTCTCACCATTGGAATAAGGACATTAAATTTGAGTGCATTGATATTTTCCATATTTTTTTTTCCATATTCTCCTCTTTTTCCTACTGCCTCAAACATTTCATACTTCATTTTATAAATAATTATAATTTAATAAATAAGTGAAAACAAATTTTAAATATTAATAAAATTTAAAAATAAACATATTATTTGAAACCTCACAAAAAGACCTATTTATATATAGATCCACATGTCTTTATTTTATTTTTTCATTCTAATAATTTTCGTATGAAGTGGAAATTTTAGGCCAATAATAGCTTTCTACTTTAATAGGTGAGAATTTGATGCCACATCGGGATAAAATGAAGGGGGTTTGAAAGAAAGGTGTTCATTCAAATGTCCTCTGAATAAATCAATTTATATGCCAATTTATTTAAATTAATCAAATGTATAAAGTAAATGGCCAATAAACTTAGGGTGTTTATCAAAATAATTTTCATGAGTAATCATTAACTCAAACTTAACTGTCACTATGTATCAATAATTTTAGGTTTTCTTGAGAAATTAGCGAGTGTTAGGTATTAATTACCTGGAGTATTCTCAAAAATCTAGCGTTGTCTAGGTATCAATAACTGTAAAAACTAATTTATAACCTATAATCTGCTAAGTATAAATGACTTACTCTATTCTTGATAACCTAAAAAAAATTAGGTATGAATGACTTTGGATATTCTTAGGAACGTAGCGACTAGTATGTAATAGAGACTCGATATATTCTTGGCATAGACATATAAATTAAGTCACAGGTATTTGATAACGTTAATTCTTGACACATCCTAAACCACATAAATTATGACAAAACACATCACTCTTATTAACCATTCCTCTAATAATTTTATCCATATGTAATCTTAACTTTTCATTTCTTAGTACTACTATACAAAAGTTTCAAAGTCAGATTCTAATGTTTATTAAAATAGATAATATGTTATCTCTTTAATAGGACATGTGTCCCTAGTATTTTAAGATAATTTAACGCTAATCATACAGGAGGATAATCACACTCCTATCCAATTATGTATGTCATGAGCATTATTAGATTGATGAAAGTGCATAGGATGAGACTTACAATGCATACCGTAGGATTAAGAACATATAGTTTTGATGGTGTTAACAAGGCAATTATTGAAATTTTTTATAATTCATACCATTAAATAGATGTGAATAAATGTACCAAATATGGTAACACTACTCGATGCATGATTACAAATTCTTTGGTAAGTTTTCAAATAAAGAATAAGCAATTGATTAGACAAACAAGTAGAGTATTGCATATAAATATAAAAACTCTAATTAAAGCAATTGGGAAAGGTATCAAACTTTATATTTGTGATATTAATAACTTGTGGGCATTCTCTCATAGAATCATAAAAAAATACAAGGCTATAGCTTATTCCATAAAATATTTAATTGAATAATTTTAGAGAAATAACACAAGGGTATCACCTGATATTATATATGTAGTGAAAATAAGAGGTGGTTCTCATAACTATGAACCATATCCTAAACATTTTTTAGAGATGAATCAAACACAACTTTAATCTAAATCCATCAAAAAATATCTAAATTTTTTTATTAGTCATCTATATTTTGTAATGGCCAAACCCTTATATGAGAAAATCAATCAAAAACACACTAGTTGTTGTTGTTGTTGTACGCAACATGTCAAATTTTTTATGCTTTATGATATTTTTCATCAAGTTCATTGTACTTTTTATACTAATAATATTTTTTATGAGCATTGAGTGTAATCCATACCAAAATCATCAAGGGAATTTATTTTATCTATTTTTTGTGAAATATGGAGTGGATTTTTTTTCATAATAGGGTATATTTGGATGGAACTTTCAACATTTGTGGTTGATTGCCACAATTTAAAAATTGTACCCATGAGGAGACTATACATGAAATTATTCAATAATTGGTTTGTTTTAGTAAATATAAATATATGACATATCAATTCAAATATTGAAAGTAATCTAAAAGGTTTGATCTTGTTACAAAACAAATATACACTGGGATGAAGCATAATACTATGTCCCACTTTTTGGTACAAAGGGGACAACAAAGGATGAAAATATGAACATTTCTCAATTTTTATAGACAATAGTGACTTAATCATATAAAATGTGAAAATGGTGTGAATTAATGAAATTTATCATTTTAAGTTTAGATTACATTTATTATTTTTTGAAAATATTCAAAAAATAATAATACCTAAACACACAATGTATGAAAGATGGGATGGACAATTTTTTTATAATAGGGCATGTTTGGATGGAACTTTCAAAATTTTCGGTTGATTGCCATAATTTGAAAATTATAACCATGAGGAGAGTATACTTGAAATTATTCAATAATTGGTTGGTTTTAGTAAATATAAATATATGACATATCAATTAAAATATGGAAAGGAATCTAAAAGGTTTGATCTTGTTACAAAACAAATATATGATGGGTTGAAACACACTACTATGTCCCACTTTTTGGTACAATGGGGACATCAAAAGATGAAAATAGGAACATTTCTCAATTTGTATAGACAATAGTGACTTAATCATATAAAATTTGAAAATGGTGTAAATTAATGAAATTTATCATATTATATTTAGATTACATTTATTATTTAAAAAAAAAATTAAAAAAATAACTATTTTAATACCTAAACAGACAATGTGTATATTTCACATAAAAATACTTTTATTGAGTACCTGATTTATCCTCATTATTTTCTCAAAACGTTATATTTTCTTAAGATTTTTTTAAAAGAGGTCTTAGAAACATGGATGTAGTGTAAGATTAGTTTTTATAATTTTTTATTAATTTGGTAATGATGAAGGCAAGAAATATAAATTCTTATGACTTCTTCTCAAAATAATTTTTACATATATGTCGAAATACCATTGGAATAAGGACATTAAATTTGAGTGCATTGATATTTTTCATATTTTTTTTGCCATATTATCCTATTTTTCATACTACCTCAAACATTTCATACTTCATTTTATAAATAAGTGAAAATAAATATTAAATATTATTAAAATTTACAAAAAAAAACTTATTATTTAAAAGCTCATAAAAAGTCCTATTTATAGATAGATCTACATGTTTTTATTTTAGTTTTTCATTCTAATAATTGGCATATGAAGTGGAAATTTTAGGCCAATAGTAGCTTTCCACTTTAATAGGAGAGGATTTGATGCCATCATGGGTTCAAATGAATTATGTTTGAGAGAAAGGGGTTCATTCAAACCCCCTCTGAATAATTCAATTTATTTGCCCATTTATTTAAATTAATCAAATATATAAAGTAAAATGACAAATACACTTAGGGGGTTTATCAAAATTAATTTCATGATTAATCATTAACTCAAACTTAATTGTCACTATGTATCAATAATTTTTGGTATTCTTGAGAAATTATCGAGTGTTAGGTATTAACAACTTGGAATATTCTAAAAAATCTAGTGTCCTCTAGGTATCAATAAGATAAAATATTAATTGATATCCTATAATCTGCTAAGTATAAATGACTTACTCTATTCTTGATAACCTAGAAACCACTAGGTATAAATGACTTGGTATATTCTTAAGAACCTAGCGACTACTAAGTATCTTAACTTTTCATTTTTCATTACTACTATACAGAAGTTTCAAAGTCACATGCTAAAGTTTATTAAAATAGATATTATGTTATCTCCATATTAGGAAATGTGTCCCTAATATTTTAAGATAATTGAACCCTAAGCATACATGAGGATTATCACAATCCTATCCAATTATGTATGTCATGAGCATTATCAGATTGATGAAAGTGCATAGGATGAGACTTACAATGCATACCCTAGGACTAAGAACATATAATATTGATGATGGAAACAAGGTAATTATTTAAAATTTTCATAATGCATACCATTAAATAGGTGTGAATAAATGTACCAAAGATGGTGACACTACTCGATACATTATTACAACTTCTTTGGTAAGTTTTCAAATAAATAAAAATAAATTGATTACACAAACAAGTTGAATATTGCATATAAATAGAAAAACTCTAATTAAAGCAACTGGGAGATATACAAAACTTTATGTTTCTGATAATAATAACTTGTGGGCATTCTCTCATAGACTCAAAAAAAATACAAGGCTATAGGTTATTTCCTAAAATATTTAATTGAAGAATTTTAGAGAGATAACACATGGGTATTACTTGATATTATATATGTAGTGAAAATAAGAGGTGTTTCTCATAATTGTGAACCATATTCTAAACATTTTTTAGAGATGAATCAAACACAACTGTAATATAAATCCATCAAAAAATATCTAATTTTTTTATTAGTCAACTATATTTTATAATGGCCAAACCCTTATATGAAAAAATCAATCAAAAACACACTAGTTGTTGTATGCAACATGTCAAATTTTTGATGCATTATGATATTTTTCATCAAGTTCATTATACTTTTTATACTAATAATATTTTTTATGAGCATGGAGTGGAATCCATACAAAAATCATCAAGGGAATTTATTCCATCTATTTTTTGTGAAATATGGAATGGATTTTTTTTTATAACATGGTATGTTTGGATGGAACTTTCAACATTTGTGGTTGATTGCCAAAATTTAAAAATTGTACCCATGAGGAGACTATACTTGAAATTATTAAATATTTGGTTGGTTTTAGTAAATATAAATATATGACATATCAATTAAAATATTGAAAGTAATCTAAAATGTTTGATCTTGTTACAAAAAAAATATACACTATGTTGAAGCATAATACTATGTCCCACTTTTTGGTACAAAGGGGACAACAAAGGATGAAAATATGAACATTTCTCAAATTTTATAGATAATAGTGACTTAATAATATAAAATGGGAAAATGGTGTTAATTAAGAAATTTACCATTTTAAGTTTAGATTACATTTATTATTTTTCAAAAATATTAAAAAAATTTAATACCTAAACACACAATGTGTATGTTTTGCGTACAAAAACATTTATTGAGTACTTGATTTCTCCTCATTATTTTCTCAAAACATAATATTTTCTTATGATTTTTTGCAAAGAGATCTTAGAAATATGGACGTAGTGTAAGATTATTGTTTTTTTTAAATTTTTTGATAAAAAATAATTTTTTATTAGTTTAAAGATCAAGGCAAGAAATATAAATTCTTATGACTTCTCAAAATATTTCTGACATATATCCCAAATAGACTATTTTTTTCACCATTGTAATAAGTACATTAAATTTGATGGCATTGATATTTTTCATATATTTTTGGCCATAGTCTCCTATTTTTCCTACTGCCTCAAACATTTCATACTTCATTTTATAAATAAGTATATTTTAATAAATAAGTGGAAATAAATATCAAATATTATTAACATTTATAAAAAACCATATTATTTGAAATCTCATTAAAAGATGTATTTATATATAGAGACACATGTTTTTATTTTATTTTTTCATTCTAATAATTGGCATATGAAGTGGAAATTTTCTACCAATGGTAGCTTTCGATGTTAATAGGTGAGGATTTGATGCCACATAGGGTTCAAATTAAGGGGGTTTGAAAGAAAGGGGTTCATTTAAAACCCCTATGAATAAATCAATTTTTTTACCAGTTTATTTAAATTAATTAAATGTATAAATTAAAATGGCCAACAAAAGTTAGGGGCTTTAAAAAATACATATGGGGGTTCATATGAAGGGGGTTTGTTCGAACCCCATTTTTTGTTTTTAGATTTGGATGGACTTGGCTTCCAAGTGGAACTCACTTATGTGATTTATAACAATAATTTATAAATTTATGGAAAATTTTAGGGAGGAAATTTTATATGAATATTTAAGGAATATACATAGATCTCAATGTCTAGATGAATAATTCAAGTTAAGTAAGTAAACATTTCCTCTAGGTACTATTGTTTCACTAGTTGACTTTGTAGAGAATTATACATTGTAACAACAAAAATAAGTTTAATGACAATAACACAATTCAATAAAAGTTTCCATTTTTTGTATATAGCATTTATTAATACACCTAACAATACAAGGAATGATCAAAAAATATTAGGGGAGTACCACTTATATCTCAGTCATGATCAGATACATTCTTCAAAGTATGTGCAAGGATGTTTTTTAATGTTTTATGGTAATTTGAGTGAAATTAATATTAATTTAAATCAACAAAATATTTAGTCAGATAATTTCATGTCACATTATAAGAATGTATACATGTTCTACTGACTAATAATGATGCATATGACCACTAGTGTATAACATATTTTCAATTTCACTAAAGTAGGGCATGGAGAATGGGATATTGATACTACATTATCATGTGTTAAAAGATAAATTTAAATAGAGGATTTCAAGTTTGAAGATGTTGATAATTTGATAGATGCAAAAAACATGGTTAAATTATGTAAAGAAAATATGAGACATGGTGCTCAACAAAAGTCCATTGCTCATAGATATTTGTGGCTGATGGAGGATGAACACTTGTAAAGATATGAAGATTACATGATGATTACATGATAAAATGAGTTATGCTCATTTCATAGGTCAAATGTAACTTCTTGGATGCTTCATATGAGGCACATCCCCTGCTTTTATTGTACATGTATTAACTGTTTCTGGAATGAGTGTGAGTCAAGAATGGGTGGATGAATGGAGTTTTAGGCCTCTAGTTCTTATTTATAATCATAAAGTTCCACTAGCATTACAACTTATAGAGTTGACATTATCACTTCAGTTTTACCATGTCTCTGAACTAGTGAAAGTAGGTACATTAATATATAATAAATTTGGTAAATATAACAGTAAATCATGTTTTAATTTATAATGCACGGCATGTTTGTTTAGTTATTAAAAATGAGGAGAAGGATGAAGGGACATACTACTATTTGTGATGGTGTATAGAATAAAAATAGAATATGAATTCTATAGTCATAGATGAGAAAAACATTCACTATCCCATTAGGTCTGTGGTAGTTACTATAACCTGGCTTCGATGTTATCTTATAAAAAAAATCAAATGTATGATTGTCTAAAGATTACAAAGTAAATAAGAATATACTCTACTATTCAAATTTGGTTCATGCATTAAATGTTCAATTACACAAATATTTGGGTAAAATGTAAAAATGACTATATGGAAGGTTCATGAATTTGATCATGAATCAATTTTTACTATTATAAACAATACATCCAATCCTAATGGATCCTTGGATTGAACTTCCATTTTATATTGACATTTATTTTGAACCATGCTTCAGCTTTGTCATCCAAAATAGTTCCATCAAAGTTAGGTGGGCTCACCATTTTCGTATATCTAGCCAAATCTATAACTACCTGAGCTATCACATTCTGAGGATTTTTCCACTAAACAAGATGATCTTTGGCTACATATTGATGTAGTTACTCTTCATGGCCTTGAAATTCCTACTCTAAGGATAAAATTTGATCCCTAGTGTCATTCATCATTGTAATAATCTAATCTGACTTTTTTGGTTGCTTACTGGTAAATCGATCAGGATCAAATATAAGTTTTTTATCATTAACATTTGAAGGGCCCTCTTTAGATACTATAAATTTTACCATTATCCTTTCTGGTAAACAAAAATATATGAAAACATTAGTGGACTCATTAAGTCTTAGAATTCGATCCATAGCTCAGGTATAACATGGAACATCCCCACTGGCATCTACTTAGAATAACATAATTTTGCTTAAAAAATAAAATGAACATATTCAGTAATTATATTTAACCATGATAATATAACTAGCGATCTATTTAAAACACTTTAACCATATTAACTATAAAATAGGCATGCAAAATCTATCTATCCTTGATCACTATCATCAGATAAAACATAATATAAGCATCTAATATTTATCTGTCACTAAAAGTTATTATATATTTCCAACCATGTTTGGTAAAAACATACAAACACTGTTTTTGATGTATAATAAGTAACTTATTTTATTTCATCTAGAATAATATTTCAATAAAAATAAATCAAATATAATATGTAACATACAAGGCTCCACAGAGCATGATTTCTTGAACTCTAGTATCTATGGTAATCTCAAGTGTAGTATTTGAATAAGTACCATTATGGAGAGGGAGAGTATCATTTGAACACTTTTCCACACCAACCATGAACCATCAATACCCACACAATCCCCCATCAGGGAATGACCATCGATTCACAGATGAGTAGATAATGACAATGTAGAAATCTTGAGAGATAAGATAGTACCCATGTGCTATATATTTCAAAAAATATGAAGTGTACCATAGAGAAATCTACTCTAACATGATATCACATAAACATGTAAAAAATATATATGAAATGGAAATGTCTAACTAATCATTACTTTTTCCATAGTTTTAAATAGTTATTTATCTATGGGATTAGCCAAATTTATACACATCACTTGATCAAATTACTTTCATCTGACATTGGTGAAGATAGTAATCTAGTGTAGTTTGTCTTACTACGTACTTACTACCATCAATATAATATTTGGTTAATATAAATATAACCAATAGATTCATACATATTACTTCCTAATAGAAGGCATAAAACATACTAAACACATGAATAATCAAATGCATGCATTTAGTTTGTCAAACGTATGAATGAATATCCACTATATTGCATAAACATAATAAGTATAGTTTATACCATCTGAGTATAATCTATATTTAGACTAAAAATTACTATATTTGGTAAGTAGATTCAAATATATAGTAACTTATTAAAATATAATAATTAATTTTAGTTTTATCCCCAACGATAAGCTCGCGTAGATAGGATGAACTAATTTTATTACATAAGTCTTAAGTATAATTATTTTTGGACACCCTATGATGTATCACAAGTTAGGGGTAGATGCTAGCCTACAATCTAAAGTGGCCATGAGGATAATAGATCATAGTCAGGTGGTTTAGCTATGGATCATTTGATGGATATTATGAACCTAGACCCACCCCCACCAAGGTTGAATTGTAGATTAAATTTGAATTATGATGGGGATCATGATGGAGGAGTAGTATAAATCTCACAATGGTGGTGAAAAGAATGAGTAGCAAGAGTGAGATAATTGACAAGGTGAGGTTTCTAATGGCCAAATTGAAGTTTAGTACGTATAAGAAGAGGATATCGAGGAAAAGGAGTTCGAGGAGCAGATTGAGGAAGCCATAAAATATTTGATAGAAGATATTAAGGTTTTACAAGGTTCAATTTATATGTGAATTTAAGGAGGATTGTGTCTTTGGCCATGCTTAATAAATATAGCCTTTAGATAAAGGTGCCTCCTTTGTAGAGAGTGTGGGTAGCAAAGGAGTTGGGTCTAGAAAAACATGTCTCCACTTTGGAATAGCACCTTGAAGTTTATATCCTACCTCTTTCTTCTTTTATTATTCATTTTTCTTGTCCATCTCCATATGAATCCATCCTATAGGAGCCAAAGGTAGTGCTAGGGGATGAAACCATGACTAAAAATTATGAGGAGGTTGAAACAGTAGGATCACCAATTTTTATATCACCCCATTATTTTTAGGGGTCATTATGGATTTAGATTTGTTTTTTTTCCTTGGTTGGGCGCTCAGTGGAGCCATGCTATTTTTTTGAAGATGTGAATGGTTTGTGGGTTACTTCAGTGGATATCAAATACTTTTCTTCATTCCTTTATTTCTAATAGATTTTTAATTTTTAAGGTTTACTCTCTCTATTATATGGAGCATGGTATTTGTAAGGATCAAATAATTGGATGTTTATGTGTTTCATAGTCTAGCCCTGGCAGTTTGGGCACCTAATCTTTGAATTTGGTGTTTTATAAAGAAGTCATGGCTATTGGCCAGATCTTTATGCAGAGTAAAATAGAAATTGTTTTGCCCTAAATTTTAGGGATTTCATTATATTCTAGGGTGTTGGAGCCTCCTGACCTAGGCAACTAGGGTCTGCCTTGCTAGTTTTATCATCGTCTATGGTTCTTTTTGTCTCTTATGGAGTTTCTGAAGAATGTGTTTGTCTCTAATCTTGGAAAAGTTTTATTGAGGATTTATTTGTTGAATTATGGATTGGTTCATAGGTTTTGATCACAAGTTTTAGTTATTGGTTTCTTTTTGATATTGTCTTGAGGGTTTTGGCCTTTGATAATTTTAGTCCAATTGATGGGTTTAACCAGTATGATGGTGTTTTGTCCTATTTAAGACAAATCCTTTATAGGAAGTAGCCTATTAAGTAAGTATTTATATTAATTGGGTTTTATGGAAGATTAGTAGATGGTATTAAGTAGGAAAAATATTACCTTTTTTAGATCTTTGTTTAGAATTGTGAGTTCTTTTTACAAGAACTTTGAGTTATTCTTTTCATTTTTTTGTTGTTAAAACTAAAGTCTTTTTAATACTTGTTGTTTCTAATCTCTTGATTATTGTTGGGTTATATGCCTTGATGGTTATACCATTAAGCCATACAAAAAGAAATTCCTTTTAAATTTCATGTGTTATAAGGTCCAAAGAACCATAAACTCTCCAGCATCGATCCAAAAATAGAATAAAGTTTAGTTCTACAAATTATTTTACAATGCTATAGAGCCAATATCCATATGACAAGAAACATGATCCGAACCCTTTTTTCTAATTACATCATATTAAAATGACATATACCATCTCATTTCAATTATTTACCCTTGACTTGTATTGGATTTAACATTCCATGATGTCACTACTAAAAATGGTAAGGGTGCCCAACCTATCCCTCCTCTTTTTATAATAGAGTACATTCTTCCTAAGCCTAGACTTTTTATCAAATAAAAATGATATTATCTTATTGACCAATTGAGTAAAACACATGCTCAATTTTTAATGTTTCAACTCCTAAATAAATAAAATATCTAAAATAATATTTTTTATGAAGCATTACATGGCATGAAAGTACCAAATGATAGTGAACCGACATATTATATAGATTTTATGAAATATCTCAAAAACAATGAAAATACTCTTACCTTTGATCCAAAATATATATCATCAAAATATATTATTCACCTGTATATGCCTATATTCATACAAGTGTGTATGCCTCACAAGGGAATAAAGTGTTAGTTGATAATGCTTAAGGCAAAAACATTTTTGTCACAAATTTATTATCAACCATGGTTTTTAGCAAAAATATTCTCCAAAATTTAGATATCAAAGGATTTGATAAATCATGTATCCCTCTAATTGGCCATTTTTTTTTGACTCTCAAATTTAATAAGGAAAATTGATTTTCACTTCTAACATGTCCTGATAACACTACTAATTATTAAAAAACAAATTTTCTATATATTATTTCCAACATCCACGATAGCATGTTGAAAGGCTCAATAGATAAAATACTACATGTAACACATAAAAGACATGGTTAAAATAGTATGGGATTATATGGAAAATAATAGTTTCTTACACACAAAATAGCATAACTATGTGGCTTAAAGAAAGAACGTAACCCTCTTTAAAATGACTATATGTATGTAAAAACATAACACATTAAGAGAGTTTATTTAATTGTTGTAGGGATACACATCTAATATGCATGTCCAATTAGTATTATAATGTCACTGATCTTAGGACAAAACTTTTAGGTTTTGATGTGTGTGTGTGTGTGTGTGTGTGTGTGTGTGTGTGTGTGCGCGCACGTGCATGCGTGTGCGCGCGTGCGTGCATGCATATATACATATATGTATCTATGTGTGTGTGTGCAAATAATATTAGTAATTTATATCTTTAAATGATATTTATTTAAATATATATATTAATAATATTAGGATCTTTGAGAGCTTACTCACTTTTACACTCTTCTCTACCTAAGCTTAAAGAGAGAGGGCACTAGACTAGAGTTGGAGTGGTGGGATTTTCCTAAGATTGCATTATTAATGGGAAAGGGGTTAATATTATGTTATGATGTAGTTAACACCTGGAATACAGATGAATAAGTTAAAATTGGTTGTTAAAATATACCTCAAGGGTAAACATTTGGTATTAGTAGTAGTATATAAGGTGCTAGTGATAGTATATTATGGTTGCAAAATATTTTTGTGATTGGTGTTGCTTAAATCTTCTTATTTAGTCATTTCTTTATGTGTTTTGTAATTTTTATCTTGTGTTGTGTTTTTATCCCTTAAAATTTTATTTTAGTTGCTATTAATAACATACTAGTAGAATTCCATTCATTTTCCATGTGTTTCTTAAGTTTTGATGGGTGAAAACAAGTTTAAATATGATGAATAGATGTTAATGAACTTTTATTTTATTTAATCATTTTTCCCTATATATGTTGTTTAGCATGGTTAGGTGTTAATTTAAGTCATTGATAAAGATAATCCTACATTCATGAGGATGTGAGGACATGTCTATCTACCACCTATATATGTACCTTTACTAGAATGTTTTTGGCTAATGATGTAAATGTTAATAATTGAATATTTCACTTATTAAAGACTTGTTTCTTTTATCTCTTATTTTTTTCACTTCTACAACAAATATATCTCATGTATAATTTATTTTTTACATATTATATATATTTATACTTCATGTTTCCTCAAACCTCAATCTTTAATTGTGGCAAAATTTGACATGGCATCAGATCATGGTTTATAATAAATGAATGGCAAAATTCTTAGTCAAATCTTGAGTTCTGGCTTACATGTAACATATATGTCATTCATTCACCTAGCACATTAAAGATTTACTATTTCTCATATTTCACATTTCTTCTAAGGTCCTTTACAGATCCAATTTTAGAAAAAGAACAAGCTATCTCCTACTAGTCATCTATCATCTAGTAGATTTTCATGCAGAATGATTTGTGCCATTAGATTTAGAAGGTGTCAAAATCGAAGGATCTGTTATAAAAATGAATTAATTTCTTGATATTCCATTTCATCTATTTTGAAGGGTTTTAAGGCATTTTCTATGATTTTGCACAAATCTTTAATATCAAGGTATCCATGGAAATATAAAATTTTGAGCTTTTTTGGGTTTGTTGAGAATTTTTTTACCTATTTCATAGAATTTGAAGACTTGTACCATATCTAAATATTTTATAATTGGAATAATTTTTGTAGCTATTCGTAGTCCTTCAATAGAAATTCTTGCTGCTCAAGAAATTGCCAGATTCTAGAACTACTCAAGAAACTATTAGATATGAGAGCTACTATGGTAATCATTAATCCCAATAATAGATTTCCCCAACTTCTTTGGAATCCCCCAATGTTTAAACCCTAGACATCTCCAACACCTATTGAAGGACCTCTACTTCCAACATCCCAACTACTAATGCCCCAACTACTGATGGATATCCTCCCTCTAATTCCTAAACTTTGGATGTTAGATTTACCTAGATTTTCAACACCCTCCAAAATTTTAATGATTGTAGAAGGGGATTGCTCTATCAAGGAAAAGACTAACGAATTCACAAGGGGACTAAATGTACAATAAATAAAAAAAGATGATTGTTAGAGGTCTACCAAAGTCCAATGCTTAAACTTCAATGACTACAAAAACAATTGTTATTTTTAAAGAGGTGCATTTTGGTCTTGTAAGTCCGATGTGATGGATACAAGATAGTCCTATATTTCAGGCCTCTTGGTGATATTAAAAAACACATAAAAGGTGACATCATCAAGGGGGAACATTCATTCTAAGCCTTAACTCCCTAGTCATATGTGAGTTTAACCATTGGTAACAACTAACCTTAGGGGCTTACATTTTCCATGAAAATTTGAGTCAAAATATTTGCCTTCCCAAAATCATTCAAAAGTGGAGATTTTTATGCGATCAAAAACTTCAAACTCATACAATTTATAGAGTGCAACTCCTTTTCAAGTGTCTTTTTTTTAATGTGTGAGTTTTTCAAGCTCTATACATTGGTTTTATTCTTGAAGTTTGTAAAATTGAACCTAATGAAATTGAATACTATCAATACAATAAAAATCTAAAAGGCCAAGATTCTAAACAATATCTAGTATTGATTCATATTGAATAATTCAAATAATTACAAATCATGCATAAATAAGCTTCAACTTGAAATTAGAGTTGACATACAAAATTTGAAACCCTAAAAATAAATAAAGCTTGACATGTTATTTTTAGCACCTTCTATTTTTATTAAGTTTCACATGCAAGCACGCGTAAAATCTTTTAGCTTAACTTGGTGGCTATGTGGATCGACATGTTCCTAATAGAACAATAACATATTTTAACTTGGTGATTACGTGGATTGACAGGTTCATAATCAAACAACAAATATTACCCACATAATGGATACAAAACCAAATTCTTTTATGGAAATGAAAATAAATTATCGTTTCAGATATTGAAATTAAAGCATAGTGCAAGCCATACGACCTGCTGTAACATTGAAGATACTATGGGCAGCGTTCACAACTACTGTGTATAATTGATTGATGAGATTACAAGATTTAGAGTCATGATTTTGCTATATGATATGTAATTACATTTACATAAAAAATTGTATTTAGTATCAATAATTTAAGGAGAAAGCAAAAACTTTAGATGATAATAAGACCGTGCGTGCGTGACATTCAATTCCCTTCCCGAAGAATAGTTGTCTCCAAAACAATATTTATTGCTAACATAGGATAACACAAAACAAAATGGGGTGCTAAAGGCATAATACTCGTTGTAAAATAGAAGGCGATGAATATATGGAAAACGAAACGATCTATGGCTTGCGAGCAAGGAGAATGGAGTTGATGATCTCATCAGTTGGATGGATAACCGAGATGTTTTGCACGGGTGAGTGCGTCACAACGTCTTCTTCTGCCACAATTGGATATAAGAAAGCCCTCGCTCCGTGAGCACTTCGTATCACCAAAACACTTTTAGATTTCATGTGTCTCCATATATACTTCACGATCTTTATCTTCTCGTCTCTGCCAAGTCCCACTAACGCAGCCATGAATAGAACATCGTAACACCCCAGTGTTTCAGCGCTGACATGGAGAATGTCACAAGTAATGAAAGCCATCCTCTGTGACAGCAAGAGATCGTTGTGGGAGTCGAAGAGCTTTGCGGCGAGTGCATTGGCATTGACATAAATATCGTAGTTGTAAAAGGTGGCAGTCCTGAGATGATGCATGGCAAGCACGATGCTCGTCAGAGGCAAGGGTCCCGACCCAACGAAGGCCACTCTTTTCACAGAATAAGAAATGCTTGTAACCGCCTTGCACAACATTGTATATTCCAACGCTGCCAGTTTTCTGTAATTGTTATAGTATGTGAAGATGCTCAGGGTTGAGGCAGAAAGCGATCGAAAAAAATTTCCCAATACGTTTGCATAGTGACACTCCAAATGCCCTTCGGTCTCCCCACAAATCTCAATCAAATGCGTTCGCATTTCCTGCACATCTTTACTTAACAAACGGACGTCCACATCACAGAGCACGGCAGTGTGCACAACCACACAAGTTGAGTAAGTAGAGTATTCACGCGCATGGAGGGCTTCAAACTCTCTAACTTGGAGATTTCTTCGTATCTTTCCTTCACCCTCGCCACCAACACCTCCTCGGGGATGACATTCATTTCTTCTCCCTTTATCATGTTGAGAGCCATATTATCCTCTATCCGAGCACTTAAGATATTGTTTCAAACACTAAGCGCTTCTTTGTGTTTTGGAACAAATGTAATGCTGTGTACATATAACACTCCTACCAATAGCATTCCACTTGGACAGGTATTACACTGCAAATCCAATCCCTCTCCTCCTCGATTCCGTTTACACCTTGAGCCTTGCTCTATTTTGTCCTCTGTATTTATTTTATGCCCTATCAAATCCCAGTCCACACATTATTTTGAATGTCAAACTGAAAGTGGAACCTCGCTTTACATTTTTGACATGCCCTTATAGCACTACTAATTATTAAAAATATATTTTTTATAATAATTTGGCCCAAGTCCACCACAGCAGGTCTAAAGGCTCAATAAACAAAACACTACATGCAACATGGAAAAGACACGGTTAAACTAGTACATAGCGTTTCATAATGTGAAACTGAATATACTCACGAAACTCCTCCATATACTATTTTAATATATAAATTACTAATATTTGTAAGTAATTATTATTAATACAATATATTAAATAGTATTATAATATAAAATAATATTATATTATTATTTTATTATAATATTATGTATTATTATATTATGTTTATGTATAGTATATTAACATGGGTTGGAGGTAGTTCTTTTTTAATAAAATATGTAAAAAAAAAGAAAAAAGAGTCAGAATGATTAAAATATGTTTTTATCTTAAATTAAAGAATAAGGTTTAAGCTGAGAGGCTACCTAAAGAGAAACAATTCCTAAACTCTAGCGATCAACAAGTCCAAGAAGGTCTACACTACCAAATGAAGGGCATTGAAAATTGACTAAAAAATTTAATCCTTCAATAAGCCCTTAACCAAAAACTAACTCATCAACAATGCCCTCCCCAATGGTAAAGAACATGAAATATCTTCCCCCTTCATGAGAAATTGAATTGTGAGTCCACTGTGAACCACAATAAATGGCCTTCTATAGTACCTTAGTCTTGTACACTTGGAAATTTCCATCATAGTTAGAACTTTCAAATATAAACCGACTTAATGTTGAAAGGCTCATGTTCACTATTTCTTTGTGCCTAAATTTCTTATCTATTAATTTGACTATTTTTATTCTACTTACCAGGCCTTCTATATTATGAACAAAGATCTAAACTTGATCATTATCCTTCACTGCAAGTTTTGGAACTGTACCTATTTTCTAGTTTCATGTACACTTGCATCCCATATAAACACTTGTGTCGACATAAGTTTCCACATTCTCTACAAAGTGTACAAAGCCCAAAAATCATCCAATTCAAAAATTAAAAATATCCTAAAGGTCAGTCTATGTGATTCAGTGTGATATATTTCCGAAAGGGATTGGTATATTTACAAGATCAACCCTCATTCATTCTTCACCCAAAAAACACCAAGAATTCATAAGGCAACATACCAAGAATCACTCAATAAAATATTCAAGTGAGGAGACATGTCCTATTTGTCCATATTTCTAAATCGATCATAGGAGAAATATTCTTACATATCTGAAGCATTTTAATAGTAGTTCATGATCCATATTTTCCAACTTACAAGCTAGGTCATTGCATGTCTTTACTTATCATAAATTCCATCCTCGTGTGCAAACAAACCAACATGTAGTTGATAACTACATAAGTTTGAGGTCCTATTTGGAGTATTGGATATATAGGAAGAACCCATTGACAAATAGGTCCTTGGTAAAACTCTATACCATGAGCCAACAAACTGATTATTCTCAGAGTCACTCCAAGGGCGAGGAATCTTGGGTTTAATCATTTGACAAAGGTAAATAATATGTGCATGCGATCTACAAACATTAGAAGAAAGGTCGCATAAAGCCCGAAAGGCTCTATATGGTCTTATCCTGATATCATCAATATTAAATAGATGTCTCTTGCAATATTGTTAGACACTTATATCGATTTAACTATCTAGATCTAACACAAGCATATGAGACTACAAAAAGAATATTTCCAAACTCTTATGAATATTACAAGATTAGCTTCTAGTTCAATTGCACCATGTTCTAGATCAAACATGCATGAAAATTATAAACTAGCTAAGTGTCATTTGTTTCAAATTCATTCCAATATCTATTGATAACCCCACATATTTAAATTTAGAGTTAAACATTTAGTGGACCCAACCTTTGGTCTCAAAACCCTAGATTGACCTAAGGTTTCGTATTTTTTCTTTGGTTTATGATTTCTAAACTAAAATATTTTAAAATTAGATTTCCATTGTAGTAATCATGGATGCATGTATCATTTATATCCTTTTATAATATGCCATAGTAACCCTGGTTTGTTATATTTCATGCATGGATAAATTAAAAGAAAAATAATGGATAAGAATCAACTTTAGTTTTATAACTCCATTTGCAATATTATAGAGCCAATATCCATTTTCCAACAAGCATGCTCCCAATGCTTTATTCTACCTAGATCATATTCAAGTGACATCTACTATTCTGTTGGAATTATTTACTCATTTTATAATGGATTTAAAATTCCATGATGTCATTATCCAAAAAGGTAAGAGTTCCCAACCGATCCCATCTCTTTTTGTTATATAATAGGTTCCTCAGAATCCTAAATTTTAATTAGATCAAAACGATACAATCTTATTGACCAATTGATCAAAACACATGCTAAAATTTCAATCTATTAACTCGTAAATCAATAAAATACCTAAAAGGATATTTTATATAAATTATTAGGGGTCATATATTAAATAAATGATGCTAAACTAACATATTATATAGCTATTATATAAGATCTCAAAAACAATTCAAACCTTATTACCTTTGATCTAAAATATTTACCGTAAAAATATATTATTCACCAATATTTTCCTTCGTTCATACAAATGTGTATTCCTCACAAGGGATTAAAAAGCGTGTTAGTTGATAACGGTTCAGGGATAAACTTTTCTGACATGAATTTATTAGCCACCATGGGTATTAGCATAAATCTTCTTCAAAAACTAGATATGCATATCAAAGGATCTAGTAATTCATGTAGCCCTCCAATTGGCCAAATCTAGGGTTATATTAGGATATTGTTTACTTAGAGTCTTTGGAACTCTCTCCTTTAGTGTTGTGTAATAAATGATCCCTTAGGTTTAACATATCTAATTTATTCATGTTCTCAAGATACAAAGTATTAAAATAGATGTTAGTTGATTACCTTATCTGAGCTTGAGTTTACTAAGTAACATTTAAATTATAGATCTATCTTAATTAATCTCAAATTTAACTTGGACAATTACTTTACAATTTGACAAGGCTTCATAGTGCTGCTAATTGTCAAAATATATATTTTTAAAACTAATTTTTCCAACCTCCATGACAATATGTTTAAAGGTTCAATAGACAAAATACTACATATAGAAAATAAAAGACATGGTTAAAATAGTATAAATTTCATGATGTAAAAATAAATAATCTCATGAAACTCCTTTGTGCAAGTCAATAATGTTTGTGACATGATTGAATTTTGGCTGAGCACTTAGGGCACCTAAATTTTTAAGTTACATAGTTTATGGGTCACTTAAAAATGATACACGAGCTTCCCTCCATCACTTTGCAAAGAGGAGTTTATGAAGGATATTTTCTAGGAAAGCCTCATATGGATAATTTTGATAAAATCAATCCCTGGAGAGCTACACAAATACTTGATATTTTATACATTTAGATTTATGCGATACAAATAATTCCTAATTATTTTTTGAAAGCCACATATCAACTTGTATTGATGAAAATAATAGAAAGTGTTAGAATTACCTCTTAAAATAAAAATTATAAGTTGTAAACAAGTGCATTTAATTCAAAACAATGATAGAAAATCAATTTGGGCATTTCATTAAATGCATGAAAGTAATGTGTTTAAAACAATTGTTACCATCATGTATTATATAGAAAATAATAGTTTCTTAGATACCAAATATGAGAATGGTGTGGCTTAAAGAAAGAACATAACACTCTCTAAAATGATTATATGTATAAAAAACCATGACATATTAAGAGAGTTGATTTAATTATTATAGGGCTACACATATAATATGCAACTCTGATTATTATTACAATGTCATTGATCTTAGGAAAAAACATTAAGGTTTTAATTATTAATAAGTAAACCAATGTATTTTGATGATTTATTAATGATATAAAGTTAATTTTGGAAAAAGTTTCCAACTCATGATGAAACCAATTTCACATCATAAATCTAGTTGAGATCTTTCTGATGCTTTTCATGGTTTGCAAAATGGACACCGTATGCAAAAGTTATAGGCCATTGAAGTTTTGGTTCGATAGGGAAAAATTTGGTGTTGTAAGATGATGTGGCGCAATGTGGACATGCCAAGTGGACCAATCAGGTGGTGACACATGGAAATTAATGGGATAACCAACTTCCTATGCCATCCCATTCATTTCCAAGTCAAATCCATGCCATAGACCTCAGGATTACATACCATGCATTGGAAACTGTGAGAAAAGCACACCATGTCCATCTACCTTGTGGAACGTGAGAAGAGGACTAAGATTGGCATATTGAAAAAGTTACATGTTTGGCACATATACCATGCCACCCAAGGAAATCTCCAATGGTGGCCTTAAGTCTTGTGCCCAAGAAAGGGGGCATTGATAGATTCAAGGAGGCTGCATATCTATTTAAAGTATGAAATCTGTTGTTCCCAACAAATGTGGGATAAAAGGATAAGTTCAAAGCGCTTAAAAAGAAGGATGAAGAGTTGAACCACCAACCTCCCATGCAAAAATGATAAGCCTTGACCACTTAGTCTATAGACTTCCAAGTGATTTGAAAAGAGCGAATTTGTATTTAAAGGCAAGCTTCTGGCCGACTGTGTATTTGAGAATATAGACCCGCTTACAGTATTTGGTCATTTTGGGGCCCTTTGAGGCTGAATCAGACCTCAGAGTAAACCAAAAAGTTGTTTATAATTTTGATACTCTCTGTGTAGTATATTCATTTTCCCATTTTTAAGAATTGATGATGCCATTTTGAGATTTAGAAGTTGCCAATTTTGATTTTGGAGAAGCCTCTGCGTGTGATTCAGGAAGGTGAAGGACATGCTGAGTTAGCCAAGGTATTTCAAAGGTCTGATCACTATTTTTACAGAGAGATGTGATCTTTTTTTGTTTCTAATTATTATTTTGGCTTGCAAATTTAGCAACAATTAATGAATCAGTTCGATACGAACCCCGGGGACATAAGAATTCTGAACCCCATAAACAATTTTTGTGTTTTGATCTTTGAATTTAGTTTTACATTTCATTTTTAGTTAATTTACAAATTATAATTTAGATTTTAATTATTATTAAAAAATTACTCATTTTATCATTTACAAGAAATTGGATAAAATTGAGAATTTAAAAAATCTGATAGTTTCAATGGATATTTGATGTGATCTATTAATTCACCTTTATTTCAGTTTTGAAACATGATTTTGATCAGATTTTAATCAGATTTAATCATTCCAATATCTTATATGTTGAGAAATTTAGAATCTATACTTTTAAAATTTCACTTAGAGTTTATCAATGGAGTTTATGGATTAATTTAGTATCAAAGCAGTTAGAATGAAGGGTTTGCTTCTAGTTTTGTATTGATAGTTGCTTCCAAAATAGTTGGATTGTTGGTTTGTAGATTGATTATATTGCACTGTGTAGTGTTGAATCAAGTGTTTGTAGGAAACCATGGGCAAGTTGTCACAGATTGAGGTCATCAAAGATGAAAATGCAATCTTGAGATGTCAAAAATTTGCACTTGAATTACAAGTGGCAAAGTCAAAATCAGAGCTCGAATCCAAAGATGAGATCTTGATTAGACTGAAATGTGGTGAGTGTGAAAATATAAAGCCTTCAAATTTAGATGTAGAGACTATGACTGAGTGCAGTGTAAGTTTTTCACCACAGAAATCTTCATCTTCTTCTACCATTTTAGATTCAGATTCTAGTAATATTTTTTTTGGTGATTTTAAAAGATACACTAAGGGCATAGGATCTAAATTGGTGTTTAAAATGGGTTATAATGGAGGAGGACTTGGTAGAGATATCCAAGGTATATCTAACCCAATTTAGGTTGAGTATAGACCTCTTAATATAGGTTTGGTTTATAATGGTGTGTAGGTGGATGATGGAGAAGTTTCTTCCATGGCCAAAGGAAGAAGAGCTTCCAATAGCAAAGGTTTTAGGCTACTAGTTCAAAAGTGTAAAGGTAAAAGAGGTATTTGGATTCCACCTCCTGATTCTTACACTAAACTTTCTGATGTAATTGATATACTTAAGAAGTTTGGATACAATGTACAAAAGATAATGCAATCATTTCCATTCACTTTTTGTGGGATGAATAACCATAGTGCTAAGACTTGTTGGAAACAAAATGCTTTGTTTAAACATATTGCATGTTTGAAAGACCATTCTCATGTTAAGTTGGGAATTGGAAAAAGGGGATCCTCACCTAAGAAGGATGTTTTTACTCATTGTAAAGTGAGTGGACATATGATTGATAGATGTTTTAAGCTTCATGCATCTTCACATTCAAGTAATGTTAAAACTAAGATGATTTACAAACCTCTCACTAAGGTTAATGAAGCTAATTCAATCCATAATGTAGTTGACAATAAAACCCAAGATAAGGTAAAACTTACAAGTGAAAATACATTTAAGAGGCTAAGTCAACAATATTTTCAATTACATATGGCAAAGCCTAAATTGATAATTTATGCAATTGATAATGAATCCACAGAGATAATCAATTTCACTAGGAAGAAAGAATTGGTTAAGTGGATTATCACTACATTCTTTTTGTAAAGCATGGTTAAGAATTCACCTAAGGGAATGAAAAACCTTTGATAAGATATAGATTAGAGTTGGTGGGAACACTTCAAGACAAGTTTACCATATGAAGTTTTTCAATTCTCACTTTTTGATAACTATAAGATTTTGATCTCCAGAACATACTGTATGGGTCATCTAATAATAGATAAGACATTAGATCATTTGAAATAGTTGGGGATATAACAGAGTGATGCTGTCAGTTGTTTTTCTTACATTATTTGATATTTATACTGTTATTTTGAATGTATCTATTTTTGACACATGGATGTATAGATGCATTGTTAAGACCCTTTGGGCATGTTTAGATGTTAGGCAACATACACTTTTGGTTGTTTGCATTTGCTTAGCATATAAGTCCCATACTAGGGCATTGTATTGCAACATGTCCACAACTTTAATTGTATGTTTTCAGCATTATAAACTTGTCTTGCAGTTACATTGGGAGTTGTTTTAGTTTTTGGCAATTCACTGCTTTACAGGATGTGACATGTGGGCAGGAAGTTTGATATGTTGTAATCACTCTTGCAGTTGTAGATTCACTTACTCATGCCTTTGGATTAGGAATTTTTACATTTTGATTGTGAATCATTTTAATATATCTCTTTCTATGATTTTCTTCTATTTTCATGGATGCAGTAGACCAATTATAAGATTTCAGGTGATAGTCAACTTTTGGAGACCAAAAGCCTCTTTTGTAAGGAGGTGTGATCTAGAGTTCATTTCAAAAAAAAGTTTCCAAATAATGGTGAAACCAATTTCATAGCATATATCTCTTTGAGATCTTTCTGTCACTTTTTTTGGTTTTTAAAACAGACACCATATGCAAAAGTTATAGGCCATTGAAGTTTTGGTTTGATAGGGAAAAATTTGGTGTCGTAAGATGACGTGGCACAATGTGGACATGTCAAGTGGACCAATCAGGTGGAGACACGTGACATTCAATGGGAAAACCAACTTTTCATGCCATCCAATGCATTTCCAGGTCAAAGCCATGGCATAGACCTCAGGATTACATACCATGCATTGAAAACCATGAGAAAAGCATGCCATGTCCATCTTCCTCATCCGTGTCCATTGGAAACTGTGAGAAAAGCATACCATGTCCATCTACACCATGTCCATTGACCATGTTACATGTTTGACACATCTACCATGCCACCCAAGGAAATCTCCAATGGTGGCCTTAAGTCTTGCACCCAAGAAAGGGGGCATTGATAGATTCAAGGAGGCCACATATCTATTTAAAGTATGAAATCTATTGTTCCCAACAAATGTGGGATAAAAGGATAAGTTCAAAGAACCTAAAAAGAAGGCTGAAGACTTGAACCACTAACCTTCCATGCAAAAATCATAAGCCTTGACTGCTTAGGCTATAGACTTCCAGGTGATTTGAAAGGAGCGAATTTGTATGTAAAGGCAAGCTTCTGGCCATCTGTGTATTGGAGAATATAGACCCGCTTACAATATTTTGTCATTTTGGAGCCCTTAGATGCCGAATCAGAGCTTGGAGGAAACTACAAAGTTGTTTAGAATTCTGATGCGCTATGTGTAGTATATTTATTTTCCTATTTTGGAGAATTGGTGATGCCATTTTGAGTTTTAGAAGTTTCCAATTTCAATTTTACAGAAGCCTCTGCATGTGATTTAGGAAGGTGAAGGACGTGTTGAGTCAGCCAAGGTCTTTCGAAGGTCTGATCACTATTTTTACAAAGAGATATGATCTTTTTTTGTTTGTAAGTATTATTTTCGCTTGCAAATTTAGCAACAATTAATGGATCAGTTTGATACGAACCTGAGGACGTAGGAATTTTGAACCACGTAAACAATTTCTGTGTTTTGATCTTTCAATTCAATTTTGCATTTCATTTTTAGTTAATTTACAGATTATAATTCAGATTTTAATCAGAATGTAAAAATTACTCATTTGATCATTTACGGGAAATTGGATAAAATTGAGAATTTGAAAAATCTGACAGTTTCAATGGATATTTGATGTGATCTATTAATTCACCTTTATTTTAGTTTTGAAATATGATTTGGATCAGATTTTAATTAGATTTAATCATTCCAACATCTTATATGTTAAGAAATTTAGAATTTGTACTTTTAAAATTCCACTTAGAGTTTATTAGTGGAGTTTATGGATCAATTAATGTAACAAAGAGCAATTTTTATATTAAAAAAAGATACCATAAATAACTTAACAGATTGTAGAGAAGGGAAGAGCCTATAATAGCAATTTATCAATAACAAACATGAAGCAGTCTACATTCATTTATACTAAAATAATGTAATATTTATCCTAATTACTATATCTTATGCTAACATTCCCTCCTTATTACATTATTTTTTATAGAAGTACCCCCCTAAATACCTCAAATTACACCTTTCCATGTGATTTAGTGAGTATATCAGCTATCTATGCATCTATTGGGTTGTACTAGAGCTGGATGTGGTGGTTTAAGACTTGATCTTGAATGTAGTGACATTAGACCTCAATGTGCTTGGTTATTTAATGAAAAATAAGATTATTCACAAGATTCAACACAACTTGATTATCACAATGAAGAAAAGTTGTATTTTCTTTACTAATGCCCATATCATCCAAAATACAACATAACCATATCACCTTGTACATAGCTCAACATGTGGCATGATACTCTACCTCCATGGATGAGAGAGAAAAAACAATTTGATTCTTACTAATCGATGAGATTCGTCTAGATCTGAGGTGAAATATGTATCCTTACATTGATTTTATATCATTAATAGATCCAATGTATTTTGAGTTAGTGTATCCATGCAAGAAGAAATATGTACTCTTCTCATATTCAAGACCATACTTAAGTGTCCATAAAACATATCTCAAAACATGCTTTGTTATAACCTAGTGATATTTCGTTGGCTCCTACATGAATCTAGAGAGATAGCTCACTACATAACATATATCTAGTTTGGTCTAGGGCAAGTAAATGAGACTTCCAACGAGCTATCTATAGAGTGTTGCATCCACTTGAGGTGAGTCCTAGAATCGAGAGAGTTTTAAACCTTTCTTCATTGGTGTTGAAAGAGGTTTACAATCTAACATTTTATACTTTTCTAGGAGTGTCTTAGCATATTTTATCTTAGAGATAAAAATATGATTCTATTTTTTCCATATCTCCAAACCAAGATAGTAATGGCGTAGCCCTAAATCAGTCATGTTGAAGGATATTTTGAGGTCATTCTTCACAATATTAACCTAATTTTTTGAACTTCTAATGATTACAAGATCATGTACATATAAAAAAAGAATGATAATTTCTATCCCTACCTTTGTTATGTATAAGTTAAAATCCAAAGAGCTATAGGTAAAACCATGTTACAAAAGGTGATCAGCTATCTTGATGTATCATTCCTTAGGAGCTTGTTTCAGTCCATATAGAGATTTGATGAGATGACATACCTTTTGAGGATGCTTTTCATCAATAAATCCTTTTGGTTAGGTAATGTAAACTTTTTATTTTAGATCACCATTAAGGAAAACACTCTTGATGTCTATCTGTTGAAGTTTTCGTCCATTTTATGCTACTAGGGCACAAACAAATATAATTGTCTTGATATTTGCAGTGGGTGGAAAATTTTCTTCATAGTCAATGCCTTCCTTCTGAGCATATCCCTTTGCTACAAGTCATGCTTTATTCTTGTCGATGGATCCATCTCCCTTATATTTAGTTTTGAAAACCCATTTATAGCCTATGGGTTTCTTTCTTGTAGGCAAATCGACAAGTTCCCAATTTTGATTCTAAATGAGTGACTCATGCACAAAATATATAACTTTGTTCCATTGAGGTTGACTTAGTGCTTCTCAAACATTATAAAGTTTAGAGCTATCAACTACTATATTTTGGAGTGCAAATTTTACCTCATTTTTGTGTGAGTCCTCATTCTGACTCCAAAAGAACTATTCTGGGGAGTTTTCACATGGCAGTCTTTGATGGTGCTTCATACCCACTTCAAATGAGAATTATATTGGTGATGTGAAGAACTACTTTGTTGATGTGAATAACTACCTGGTGGATGTTTTAATTCTCTGAGATCAACATAAAACTCCCCTTGCAACTCATCTTCTATGTGATAAGTCTCCTCATCATCTGACTCAGAGAGTAATTACTGAGAGGTGGTTGGTGTTGATTCTTATTTCTACATCATTGATTCAAAGGATGACTCATTGCAAACCACATTTCTACTTTTGTAATTTTTATTCATCTCAAGATCCTTGAGATGGTATGCTTTTGAGGTAGTGCTATAGCCAAATAGGATGCATAGGAGTGTTTTTGATTCGATTTTCTTCCTATTTTACACTAGGACACACATATATGTTATATAACCAAACATATTACATGAATAATTATGTGTATTTTAACTTATAATCAGTCATGTTTTTTGACAAGTTGAATAAGTTACATATTTTGATTTGTAATCAATCATTTGAAGAAAGAGAATTACAAGTCTTTTTACTCACTGATGGGAAAATCAAGCTTGGAGATGTGCTTGATAATTACATGATGATAGATGGGGATGTTTTTGGGGGTGTTTAACCTCATTTTCATAGTATACATTGTATCAAGCCTTGAGTTCAGCTCATATTCTCTTTGCTTAACAGTGTACATTGAATAAGAAGTATTTTATAAGTCCTTTGTGGATTAGCTCATTAAATTGAAGTTTGTCGCAGTTATGGAGGGCTTCTAGCAAGGAAAAGTAGAAATTGAGCTCCCCTAAGTATCACAACTATTTTCCATGGCCTGTGAGTGTCTTTGGTGGATTTCAATAGTTCTAACATTGGACATACGTGGTGGTCTCACTCACATCTCAGTTCTATGGGATCTCTTTGCTTGGTGTTTGGTTGCTACAGTGACCTCTTCTTCCTTGGGTGGTTTTCAACTTCCTTCGCCTATTTTGCCCATTGATCGACTAAAAATCACTTTTTCCTAGACTTGCTGGTATTCACACCATCAAAGTGCATTTGAATGCTTCACAAGTTTGATCAATTACTCCTAAGCTATTAAGATCACTACGCTTCATGCTATGATCTTTTTTAGCATATTGAAACCTTTGGATTTTATCATATTCTTCCACGCTTCTTGTTGTATGATGATTGCAATGAGCAAATGAAATGCTCTAATCAGATTTTATACTTACTATGATCAAACTTAGAAACAAACCCCCTCATGAGTGATTTTAATGTTGAAAAGTGATGCTAAAGTGCAGTTCACTCAGTTCTATTTTTAGACTATTAGTGTAAAATTAGTTTCCATGAATAGTTTTTTGTGGAGCTAAATTTAGAAAGTTAGTTAATTTTTAGAAAAATAAAGCCTTAGAAAGGCTAGAGTTAGTTTTAGTTGCTATTACATGCAAATTATTATTTAGATAAATTTAAAATATTTTCTTCAATAATTAGAAAATCATGTTCATATGCAATTCTATTAATTCATTGTAATTGATCTTTATTTTCAAGAAGAAGGAGGAGAATGATTCTAATTATTTGAAGAAGTATTTTTTTATTTTTGCAACTCTTATCTCCTTTGTATTATGAATATTGCATATATTTGCCTATGATCTAATTTTATTTAAAAATTCTACATTTGGTATCAGATTAGGTATTTTTATTTTGGGTTAAATATTTATTAGTTGGAATTTTGCCAAAAAAATTTATCATGTCAAATTATAACTCCTTGCCCATTCCAGAATTTGATGGAAATGCATATGATTATTGGTGTATCAAAATGATGACTTTTTTGATAGGAAAAGATTTGTGGGAGATTATTGAATCAAGTTATGCAGATCCAACTAATTGGAATTCCCTCACATCAAAAGATAAAATAATGAAGAAGGAGGCAAAGAAGAAGAATGCTCAAGCCTTATTTCATATTCAAATAGATCTAGATAAGAGCCTATTTCCATGAATTGTAGGAGCAAAGACAACAGAGGATGCTTAGAAGACTCTAAAAGAAGATTACCAAGGCAGTGATCAAGTTAGAGTTGTCAAGTTACAGACATTGAAGAGAGAATTCTAGAATTTAAAGATGAAAGAAGATGAAAGTATGAGTACCTATTATGTCAGAGTAAAGGATGTGGTTAATAAGATGGCTACACTTGGTGAAATTGTGAACAATGAGGTTGTGATCAAAAAGTTGTTGAGGACTCTCACACCAAGGTGGAACCATGTTGCTATAATCATAGAAGAAAGCCAGATTTTTTCTACCCTTGAATATGATCATCTAGTTGGATATTTGATGTCTCATGAAGAAAGATTAAGAGATTCCTTTGGAGAAAGTGATGAGAAAACTTTTTCCTCTATATTAAAAATCACAAAGAATGAATATGCCAATAGTAGCATCAAAAGTAATCAAAGCCAAGGTAGAGGTCAAAATCAGAATTACTCAAGAGGAAATAGAGGCAGAGGAGGTTTTCGAGGAAGAGGTGGTTTCAGAGGAAGAGATAGTGGCTGATTTGATAAAATAAATATCTAGTGTTATCATTGTAATATGTATGGCCACCTTAATTATGAGTGTAGATTAAAAGAAGGCAATAATGGTAAAAGTGTTCATTATGCTCAAGAAGGTGATGAGAATCCTCCTGATAATTTATTTTTATCTTATGACAAAGCTGAAAATATTTCTAATGTTTAGTATTTAGATTCAGGATGTTGTAACCACATGTCAAGGAATGAATTTTTTTTTCTATAATGGATAAAATTTTTAAATCCAAGATCAAACTTGGTGATGACAAATCACTGGAGGTTGCTGCAAAAGGAGCTATGGAAGTCCATACAAAAGAAGGTATGAAGAGTGTTAAAGACATTTATTAAACTCCAAATTTAAAGCATAATTTGTTGAGTGTTAGATAATTATGTGAGAAGAATTATAAAGTTGTATTTGAAAATCAACAATTTATAATTTATTATAAGAATCAAGGAAATAGGGTGGTAGCAGTTGTGCCTATGACAAAGAATATGATGTTTCCATTGAAGTTTGGTGAACATAACAAGAAGCTTGTCAATATGGCATATGAGGATACAAGTGGGTTATGGCATCTCAGGTATGGGCATTTAAATTTTTCATAGTTTGAAGATTCTAACATCAGAAGCATTAGTTTCTAGTTTACCTAATGTTGAAGAGCACAAGGAAGTTTTTGAAGGATGTGCTAAAGGAAAACATGCAAGAGAGAAATTTCTAAAAGGCAATTCATGGAGGGCCCATTATGCACTCCAATTAGTTCATTCAGACATTTGTGGTCCTATGCAGACAAAGAGTTTGGATAAGTCATCATATTTCATTAAATTTATTGATGATTACTCACGATAGTGTTGGGTTTATTTTTTTAAGACCAAAGGTGAAGTTCTTGAGACATTCAAGAGGTTTAGAGCCCTTGTATAAAATGATATAGGGTGCAAAATTAAATGCTTAAGGACTGATCATGGAGGAGAATTTTTTTCAAAAGACTTTCAAGGTTATTGTGATATGCATGGCATTAGAAGACAACTCACCACTGCATACACACCTCAACAAAATGGTGTAGATGAAAGGAAGAATCATAAAATGGTGGAGATGGCACGAAGCATGATACAAATTAAGGGATTAAGTTATTCTTTTTGGGGAGATGTAGTTGCTACCACAGTATATATTCTCAATCAGAGTCCCAATAGTGCACTTGATAGGATGACTCCATATGAAGCTTGGTATGATAAAAAACCAAATGTTAATTATTTCAAAGTTTTTGGTTACTTATCCTATGTTCATGTTCCTGATCAAAAGAGGCAAAAGTTAGATCCCAAAAGTGAGTCATGTATTTTTGTTAGATATATTTAGGAAAGTAAGGCTTACAAGTTATGTAATCCTCTCACTAATAAGCTTATTGTGTAAGGAGATGTGATTTTTGACGAAGGGGGAGTTTATGGTCATCAAAAAGGCCATATGGAGAAGTCAAAATATATTTTAAATTAATTTATTATGGATGATATTGATCATGGGCAGCCCACTAATATTTCTATTCCAAGTGCTACAAATCCACCAAGTAACCCCTCATCTAGTTGTTCAATTCAAAGTATAAGTCCAGATTCAAGTCCCACTTCTACAAGAAAGGTAAGAAGATTGAGAGAAATTTATCAAAGGATTTCAAATCAATCACATGAAGAAAATCCAAGAGGTGAGACACTAAATTTTGCTTTACTTACCAAGGCTAATTTTGAACCATCATGTTTTGAAGATGCATATACTAATGAGGTTTGGATGCAAGCAATTCAAGAAGAGATGGATTCTATTCACAGGAATGACACTTGGGAGCTTACAAAGATTCCACATGAAAAGAAGAAGATTGGCACCAAATGGGTCTACAAGACTAAGTGTAACAGTGATGGAAGTGTTGAAAGGCATAAAGCGAGATTAGTTACTAAAGGATTCACAAAAAAGTATGGCATTGATTATGAAGAGACATTTGCACCAGTAGCAAGACAAGAGACCATTAGAATGCTGATTTAATTAGCAGCTCAAAATAATTGGAGAATCTATCATATGGATGTGAAAAATTCCTTCTTGAATGGGTACTTAGAAGATGAAGTATATATGGAATAGCCACTAGGTTTTGAAGTGCAAGGAAAATAAAATCATGTATACAAGTTAAAGATGGCTTTGTATGGCCTCAAACAAGCACCAAGATCATGGTATGCTAGGATTGATGGATATTTTCAAGAGAATAGCTTTCAAAGAAGTAAGAGTGAACCTATCCTTTACTACAAACAAGAAGGTAATGATATTCTGATTGTAAGTTTGTATGTTGATGACTTGTTGTATATGGGTAGCAGTTCTATGATGAAGGATGAATTCAAAGTTTTCATGATGAGTGAGTTTGAGATGAAAGATTTAGGCCTTATGAAATACGTTTTAGGAATGGAGGTTTATCAAAGGGAGTATAAAATTTTCATTTGTCAAAAAAAGGTATGCTAAAGATATGTTGAAGAAACTTGATATGGTTGATTGTAAACCAGTCTCCACTCCAATTGCTCATGGAGCTGTGTTGTGTAGAGATGATGGTGCTGAAAGAGTTGATGAGACAGCCTATAGAAGTGTTGTTGGAAGCTTAATGTTTCTAACTCGTACAAGTCTTGATATTGCTTATTCAGTTTCACTTGTTTCAAGGTACATGGCAGAGCTATCATAAATACATATGAAGGCAGCTAAGAGAATTTTGAGGTATGTGAAAGGCACTCTAGATTTTGGTATTCATTACTACACTTCTAAAAGGTCCAATCTTGTTGGTTTTAGTGATTTTGATTGGGGAGGTAGTTTGGATGACCGAAAGTCAACATTTTGGAATTATTTTTTGTTTTGGTTCTAGTTTGATTACTTGGAGTTGAAAGAAGCAAAGTATAGTTGCCCTTTCTTCTATAGAAGTAGAGTATGTTGTAGTCACTTCAGTAGGTACACAAGTATTATGGCTTAGAAAACTTCCTGAAGAAATTGAAGAGATTCAAGTTCAGCCCATAATTATTTTTCGTGATAACATTAGTGCTATTAAATTGGCCAAAAATCCAGTCCATCACAATAGGACAAAACATTTTGATTTAAAGCATCATTTTATCTAAGATTTAGTGCAGATGAAGGTAGTAGAACTGAAATACATCAACACTAAAGAATAGTTGGCAGATATCTTCACAAAAGCAGTTGCAACATATCATTTTTTGACACTCAGAGATCAGATTGTGAGACCTCTTAGCATCAAGGGGGATTATGTTGAAAATTAATCCTGAAGTGCAGTTCACTCAGTTCTATTTTTAGACTATTAGTGTAACTTTAGTTTGCATGAATTTTTTTTATGGAGCTAAATTTAGATAGTTAGTTAATTTTTAGTTAATATATTCTTTAGAAAAAATAAAGCCTTAGAAAGGCTAGAGTTAGTTTTAGTTTCTATTACATGCAAATTATTATTTACATAAATTTAAAATATTTTATTCAATAATTAGAAAAGCATGTTCATATGCAATTCTATTAATACATTGTAATTGATCTTTATTTTCAAGAAGAAGGAGGAGAATGATTCCAATTTTTTGAAGAAGTATTTTTCTATTTTTGTAACTCTTATCTCTTCTATATTATGAATATTTCATGTATTTGGCTATGATTTAATTTTATTTAAAAATTTTACATGTCAATGAGAATTTTGGCATGGCCAGAGGGATGGCTTCTAAGGGTTTCACTTCTTTGACTGCTTCAATCGGCTTTAGCTCTTTGGTTTACATTGCTATGGCGATCACTTCGGGTGCAAGCAAGGCCTACCTCTCAGGTGAAGTTTTGGTTTCTTCCAAAAATGGATGCTTCTTTAGCTTCTACGTAGGACTACTTTGTTCTATTATTTTTTTAGCGATTTCCATGCTTCAAGATGTTGTACTATTTCCACATTTTAGGATGCTATACGATTTCCACACTACTAGTTTAATATCTTTTGGGATGATTCTCTACCCTTTACCATAAATGCACGTTATACTTATTAAACTAAAAGAACTAGTTCCATCAACATTTTTCTCTTCCATTGATGGATAGAAGTAATTCAATCATTTAGCATAAGATTCACGATCAATGGAAAACCATACATTATATTCCTGTCATCCTCCCAAAATGCACTTAAGGATTCATTCAAGCCATTCATCCTATCACAAACATCTAAACTTAGAGATAGGTCAAAAAATGTCACAAGCTTTGGTTGAAATACTAAGTCACCATCCAATAGATTCGTATCATTACACTCCCAAAGATAACAAAAAAATAGACTAGGAAGGGGATCATGAACTATGACATTTATCATCTTCTAAACTAAAAAAAGATCACTCGTCACTAGAGGAAGATTATATAGGAAAATTAAAATTGGAACAAGAGAAACAACTGAAAAATACGATCAAAAGCATGACATCCACGAGGTTATAAACATACCATGACATCAAAACACCATGGGCCACTAATCCAAATCAAATATGAGTCATCCCTAGAAGTAAATTCCACAAATAAGACATAGTTTCATATAAGGAACACATCTAAAACAAATACCTTAGGCTAAGGATATATAAACTAGTCAATGGTTTTTTCCATTGAAAACCTTTTCACTAAAACCTCAAAAAACTAGCAATTTGACTGCGTTAACTTGTTCCACAAAATAAATATTTTCATTTGAAATCTCCATCTCAAGAATCACTTTGGAAAGCTCCATCACTACATCACACAAAGAAATAGATAAATATTTCACCTTAAATATGTTAGCTAGGTCTAGATCAAACACATAATCATCCAAATTCACCCTAGAAAGATAATTAAGAGCCTAGTTACTTTTACACTCTTCCCTACCTAACCTTATGGAGAGAGGTCACTAGACTAGAGTTGGAGTGGTGGGAGGGCTAATGTGAGTAAGTCACTCCATATAAAAATAATTACATGAATGGAAGGAATTCCTGACATGAGATTCACTAGAGGAAAAGAAAACCCCAAGGACTCCTCCATTGCCTCCATTGAATGATCTGCCCATTACTTTTACTACTCACAAAATTTTGGCCCCCATTGGACACCAAAAACTTTATTCACCACCATGTACCACCAATATCTTGCTTTTGATGAAATTGCTTGCTATCTCAACCTTGGCCCTTTGGTCCTCTTTATCTTTAACATTGAGATGACCTTAATACTAGTCTTTATGATCTGATATATGTCAGTTTATTTTAGGTGATAACTTTACACTTTGATTTTGTGTGCCATTCCATCTTTGTTCTTAATTTTAATAGATGTCCAATTAATAAAGGGCTGAGCTTAACTAGAACACATAAACTACGTGTGTGTTGGCATCACACTCCACAAACCCACTATGCTAGACATTTTAATACTACTTGATGACTACACCATGATTGCCAAGCATGATTAACTATCATTGTGAACCAACACCACCAATAAAAATTGTGACTATAAACAAAACAAGCATGCATAAAATAAAATGTGACCACTAACATTTATCATGTCAAAAACCTATAACATATCTTGCCAAATAAGTCATTAAAATTTAGTGATAAAACATTGGAAAATAATTTTTAATTCCCTAAATTTCCCCTAAACTACTAGTCAATTGAGAGAAGGAGAATGATTATGATGGGTGTAATGATAGTTTTTTTCTATGAACTATCTCCATTTGAGCTCATAAGATCTATGGTCTACGTTTCATTCCTTTATCAACAAAATATCATGCTTGGTTATATTTTTATCAAAGACCATAGCTTCTAATTTGTCTTCTTTTTTGGCAATACTCCACCACTTTATAAGGATTTACATGACCCATGAGACTTCAATTTCAATCTTTCAATATTATATTTAAAACCCTCTTTTTAGACATATTCATATCATAATTGACCTCTCAATTTGTGTCAACTATTGAAGTTCCACTTTTCATGGCTTCCCATTTATTATCTAGCCATTTTATCTCAATTAAAGACATTTCATAGATTAGTACTTGACCATTATGTCTTAATTCAAGTCTTTTACATGATGTGTTGGACATCATCAACAATATTTTATATTTTACTAATAGATAATATAAGTGGATATCAATAATAAAACACTAAAAACAATTAATTCATAAAAAATGAATAAACTATAAAGAAAAAAAAATCTACAAGATGCATTTAGCAAATCAAAACACGGAAGAACAACATAGGAACATTTTGAAGAAATTTTTTCTTTGGTAAAATTTACATCCCAGTCCAATGTCATGTCTACTATTAGAGGACTCCATGAAATCTAGTTAGAGATTAAATTTGGTTAAACTTTCATTTTTAAAATTCCTTTCCTTTTTGATGGCACAAAAGAGAGAGAGGAAAAAGGAGCAAGAAGATCTTTCATTCATAGTAGGTCTTAGGCATAGGCATCAAAAGCCTAAGAGATAGATCATGGACTAAAATATTTGCATGACGAATAAATGGATATTGTTTTTCTTGATAGTGGAGCTATAATATTTGAAGATTAGATTTAATATGAGACTTGGGAGGTTCAAGTTTGGAGAGAGATAAGAAATTGTAGTCTTGTGAGGATTTGATTAGTAGAGTGAAGCTTATACCTTTGGTTTCTGATCATGAAGATGAGGATGTGCAATTAGTTATCACTTACACTAAAGGGATTAACATGTCATATTTTCATGTTTTGGATGGTATGAATATCGTTGATGATAAGGAATTCATCAAGGAATCTACCAAACACTCTCAATATATTTTGTTCTTACAAGAATGGGATATTATTGGCATATTTTTATGGAAATATCCATGTTGGTTCCCAATTTTATACCTCTTGCACTCAGCCTTAAACACTTAATAAAAATGGAAAATGTGGATGAAAAACCTACTGATATGTAGTTATAACCAGGGAAGGATTTGGCATCAGGATGGACTTAACAAAGACAATGACTAGAAGACACTAACAAAGGGTATGGTTAACTCCCTACTAATTTTAGCAATGTCTGAAACAAGGTGAAAAGAACTATAAGGTAGCTTGATCACATAGAGGGATACTAAAATCGAATCTCCATAGGTATTATTAACACAAATATATATATAAATATATATATATATATATATATACATATATATATACATATATATATATATATATACATATATATATATACATATATATATATATATATATATACATATATATATATATATATATATATATATATATATATATATATATATATATATATATATATATGACTAGAGCATAACCAAGTTTGCACACTCCACCTAGGAAGGGTTGTCATACGGAGTGAAAAAATGCTCTAGGCTAGACACAAGCTACTAAAGATAGATGTAAATATGATTGAAACCTTAATTTTAAATAATTTAAAAAAAAAATAAAGGGCCAAATAGAAGAATACTTCATGTCCTTTCCCCAACCACCTGACAAAACAACTCTCTCAATAACATCAATAATTCTTTATTCGCTTAGCTAAATTTACTAGCAACATCACCATACAAAATATTGACACAATGATATCTTTAAAAAAACATAGATTCTAAGCTTTACTTTAGAGGTAATAACCACTCATGAAAATTAGCTAAAACCTACTCATGAAGTGTGATGTTGATTTTAGGCTTATATAAATAGCCATATGAATGTCCTAGTAATCATTATCTAAATATATGTTTGTTATATTACTTTTAAGCTTATATAAATATCTATATGAATATCTTGCTCATCATTATTTTAATATCTAGCAACCACATATTTTTTTGATATTCAATCAACATTATATACCTTTTTTTAATATTTTAAATGGATTAAATAGAATAGTACATGAAAGTAAAGTATTTAAAAGACAAATATAAAAATTAGGGGAAATGATGTCATCATTTTCCTTGATTTTGATGTGTATAAATATGAAGCACATAGGAATAAATTAGGTAGTTTAAATTTGAATCCTTTAATATTTGGATAGTTGTCTTTCAATATTCATAGTATGTGTAATCAAAATATGCAAATATTGGTTAGTTCCTAA
>JARHVA010001613.1:2797500-2830000 GCA_037957365.1 Torreya grandis
ATCCTCACATTTTTGAATCATTTTAAGAGTAGTTCATGAACCATATTTTCCAACTCACAAGCTAGGTCATTGCATGTCTTTGCTCATAAAAAATTGCATCCTTGTGTGCACATAAACCAATATTTATCTAATAACTACATAATTTTGAGTCTCTCTTTAGAGTTTTTGATATGTAGAAAGAACTAATTGACAAATGGGTTTTTGGTGAAGGTTGACATCATGAGATAACAAACTCATTATTCCTAGAGTCACTCCAAGGGTAAGGAAACTAGGGTTTGATCATTTGAAAAAGAATAATAACCTATGCACGTGATCTACAGACATAAGAAAAAAGGTCATAGAAAACCTAAAAGGATCTAGATGGTCTTATCTTGATATAATCATTATTATGTATAGGACTCTTGTAATATTCTTAAATACTTACATTGATACAACTATCTAGATTTGATGCAAGGATCTAATAATGCCACAATAAAAATATTTCTTAATCTTATGAATATTTCAAGATTAGTTTCTAGTTCACTTATAGCCTATTCTAGATAAAACATGCATGAGCATTATAAACTATCTAAGCATGACTGTTTTAAATTCATTGCAATATCTATTAACATTTTTAATTTACTATTTTTAATAATCTCAATTTTATAAATTTGGAATATTATTTTTTTGAGTTTTATATGAATTTTCCTACTCGTTAGGTTAGTTCACCTTCCTTGGGTAAAATCTAGTGGAATAACACTTAACCCTATATAACTGCACACATATTTAATTTTATGGTTAAACATTTGGTATACCCAACCTTTTTATGTCAAAACCTTAGATTTACCTAGGGTTTCTTATGTTTTCTCTGACTTCCAATTTCTAAACTTAAAATATTTTAAAATCAAATTTCCATTGTGGTAATCATGGATGCATGTATCATTTACTTCCATTTATAATGTATCATATTAACTCTTGTTTATTATAATTCATACATGGATAAATTAAATAACAACCTCAACAAGGATAAGAATCAACAATAGTTTTATAACTCCTTTTATAATTTTATAGATCTGGTATGCATATGCCAACAAATATTCTCCCAACCCTTGGCTCCACCTAGGTCATATTAAAATGAAATCTACCATCTTATACTAATTATTTAGTGATGAATTATATTATATTTCATATTACATGATGTCACTACTCAAAAAGGTAAGGGTAGCAAACCTATCTCACCTCTTTTTATAATAGAGTACATTTTTCCTAAGCCTAGACTTTTATCAAATTAAAATTATATTATCTTGTTGACCAATTGAGTAAAACACATACTAAATTTTTAATGTTTCAACTCCTAAATAAATAAACTATCTAAAATAATATTTTTTTGTGAAGCATTACATGGCATGGAAGTGCCAAATGACAGTGAACCTAAATATTACATAGATTTTATGTAATAACTCAAAAACAATGAAAATATTATTACCTTTGATCCAAAATATTTACAATCACAAGATATTATTCACCAATATTTGACTTTGTTAATACAAGTGTGTATGCCTCACAAGGGAATGAAAAGAGTGTTATTTGATAATGGTTTAGGCATAAACATTTGTGTCACTAATTTATTACCCACCATGGGTATTAACACAAATCTTCTTCAATATATATATATATATATATGTATATTAAATGATCTAATATTTCATGTAGACCTCCAATAGGCCAAATATTTTTTAGATCTCAAATTTAACGAGGAAAGTCACTTTATAGTTTTGATATGTGTTGGTAGCACTACTAATTACTAATTCTTTTTTTAATAATTTTTATAACATCCATGATAACATTTTTAAAGACTCAGTAGATAAAATACTACATGTAACTCATAAAATACATGGGTAAAAAAGTATAGCATTTCATGATGTGAAACTAAATATTCTCATGAAACTCCTTTATGTATATCAATAATTTTGATCTTGAGAGTTAAATTTGGAGGTTAGAGCTCCTAAATTTTCAAATTACATAGTTCATCGGTCACATAATGGTGATACATGGGCTTCCCTCTATCACTTCAGATAGGGGAGTTTGTGAAAGATGTTTTCTATAAAAGTATTATAGGGATAGTTTTATTAAATGCAAGGCCTAGAGAGCTACAAAACTACTTGATATTATACATTTATATATATTTTATATGAAACATCCCCACTTATTCTGAGAAATTTACATATTGAATTGTATTATTCAAAATACTAGAGTGAGATAGATTTGCCTCTGAAAATAAAAATTGTTGTTTCTACAAAAAATCATTTAATACAAATCAATGATAGAAAAGAAATTTGGTCATTTAGTTAAATACATGAGAGTAATGTGTTCAAACAAAACTATTACCAATATGGAATTATATAGAAAATAATTGTTTCGTACACACAAAATAGCAGAACAATGTGGCTTAAAGAAAAACCACTTCATGGTATGGTTCCACATCTAATATGCAGATCTGATTAGTATTATGGTGTCATTGATCTTAGGACAAAACATTAAGGTTATGCTATGTATACTCATATATACTAATCATTAATATAATATGTGATACAAATATATAATATATTATATATTTATATCTATAAATATTATATATATATATATATATATATATATATATATATATATATATGTATGTATGTATGTATGTATATATGTATATGTGTATATACATATACATATATATGTATATATGTAAACATATATATGTATATGTATATGCACATATACATATATATGTCTATATATATATATACATGTATATATATATATATATATATACATGTATATATATATATACACACACACACACACATATATATATATATATACACATATACATGTATATATATACATGTACATGTATATATATACATGTACATGTATATATATATATATATATATCTATGTATGTATATATATGTATATGTATATGTACATGTGTGTGTGTGCGCATGTGCATGCGCGAGCGGGAACGCGCACGCCTGTGTGTGTGTGTGTGTGTGTGTGTGTGTGTGTGTGTGTGTGTGTGTGTGTGTGTGTGTGTGTGTGTGTGTGTGTGTGTGTTTGTGTTTTTGTTTGTGTTTGTGTGTGTATGCATACATATACATGTGTGTGTGTGACTATAAATAATATTATTAATTTATATATTTTAATAATATTTATTGAAATATATAAATTACTAATACACAAACACACTATTGAAATATTATTTTAATAAAAATTACAATTATCTTATATATAAATTATTAATATTATATATAAAAATATATCTTTCATATATTATATTACTAAATATATTAAATAATGTTGTAATATAAAATAACACTATACATTATTATTTATATTATAGTTTTTATATGTATATAAAATACTAGTAATTTATATATTTCAACAAATATTATTTAAATATCTAAATGATATATATAAAAAATATTTTATTAAATATATTAATTATTTTTTAATATAAAATAATACTTTATATTATTTTTTCAATTATATGTATGAATGGTAGATTAAAAAGGTTTGGAGGTGCCGCTTTCCTAGTAGAATAATTTAAAAAGAGTTAGGATGATTAAAACATGTTTTAGCATAGATGAAAGAGCAAACTATAATCTAAGAGGCTACCCAAAGAGAAATAATTCTTAAAACATAACAATCAACAAGGTCAAGGTGCACATGAGTAAAGAAAGGGATTTAAAAATTGACACAATATCTTGACCTTTTAGTAGTCCTTTAACTAAAAACTCACTCATTAATAATGCCCTCCCCAACGGTAAAAAGTAGGAACCATTCTTCTTCAATAGAAAAGGATATCAGGAGTCCACTATAAACCATCGTCAATGGCCTTCTAAGCTTCCATTTGTAATTTTGTACATCTAATTTCCATCGACAGTATTTCCACATATTTAGTATATAGAAATAATTTAATGGTTGAGCAAAATATTATTCATCAATGGAAAATCATATATTAGATTATCTTATCCTCCCAAAATTCACTAAAGGATTCATGCAAGCTAATTAGCCTATCACCAATAAATAAACTCAAAGCTAGATCAAATGAAGCCATAAGATTTGGTTGAAAGATCGAGTCACCATCCAATAAATTTTTAGCATTAGACTACCAAAAATGGAAAAAAAATAGACTAGCAATTAGATCATAAACTATGATGTTTATCATTTTACAAGCTACTGACAAAATTAGATGAATACATAGAGGAAGAGATTAAAGGTAGATTATTCCTTATATGTGGGAGATGGTTGATGGTATTGTTATTCTAACAAACAAACTAGGATGGCCTGGAGCCCAGTGGTTAAGATGAATAATAGTCTACCACAAGATGTCCTAATTTAATATACCCAAAGCAATGGAAAAGTAATCCTTCAAAGTTATAGAAATCAATTTGATATATTTCATAATGGCATTGGATAAGTTGACCATTGCACAAACCCACATATAATTCTTATACTAAAATCATGAATCATAATCTACTTTGATGAATTAGCCTACCTTGGACATCATGTTACAAACTAAAAATGGATCTATCATCACTAGAGGAAGATTACATAGGCAATTCTAAGATGGAATAATATATAAAGGTGAATAAATATGATCAAAAACATTAAATCCATGAAATCATAAACACACCATGACATCCGAAAACCATAAGCCACTAATCCAAATTAAATCTGAGTCATCTCCAATGGTAATTTCCACTAAGAAGACATAGTTTCCTATAAATAACACCTCCAAAAAAATACCTGAGGATGAATATATATAAACTAGTTAATCATTTTTTTCCATTGAAGGCCTCTTCTGAGAGATTTGAAAAAATCAACAATCTAACTCCCTTATCTTGTACCCCTAAATGAATGTTCTCATTTGAAATATAAATATTAAGAATCACTTTGGAAAGTTCTATAGCTACATCACATATTGAAAAAGAGTCAAAATCCACCTTAAGTATGTCATCTATATCTATATCCAACATAAAAACATCCATAGTTACCCTATAAGGATCTTTAATAGCTTGCTTGATTTTACACTCTTCCCTACTTAAGCTTCTTTAAAGAGGGCACTAGACCTATGTTGGAATGGTGGGATTTTACTAAGAGTTCATTATTATGGGGAAATTGGCTAATATTATGTTATGATGTAGTTAACACTTGAAATAGAGCAAGATAAGTTGAAATTGGTTGTTAATATGTATCTCAAGGCTGAACATATGGTAGTTGTAATATATAACATGGTAGTCATATTATATAATGGTTGTAACATATTTTTAGGAGTTTTGGTGTTTAAACATTCTTATTTAGTCATTTTCTTATGTGGTTTAAACTTTTTATTCTGTGTTATGAGTTACTATCTCTTTAAATTTATTTGTATTCAATATTAATAATGTACTAGTAGAATTTCATTGATTTTGCATGTGTTTCTTAAGTTTTAATGGGTGAAAACAACTTTAAATATGATGAATCGATGTTAGTGAAGTTTTTTAATTTTATTTAATAGTTTTTCCTTATATGTGCTATTTATCTTACTTAGGTGTTAACATAGGTCATTAAGCAAGATAATCCTACAATCATGACGATGTGAGGACATGTCTATCTTCTGAATATATATGTACCTTTACTAAAACATTTTTGGCTATTGTTGTTGATGCTAATAATTAAATATTTTAATTATTGAAGGCTTTTTTCTTCTGTCTCTTATTTGTTTTCAATTCTAAAATGGGTATCTCTTATCAACAATTTCTATTTACATATTATATATATTTATGCTTCATGTTTAATGAAACCTAGATCCTTAATGTGGCCTAATCTGACATGGTATCAACTCATGGTTTAAAGTAAATGAATTCCAAAATTATTAGTGAAATATTGAGTTTCAGCTTGCATGTAACATATATGTCACTTATTGACCTAACACTTTTAAAATTTACTATTTATTCAATTTTTGTTTTTTTCCAAGGGTCCTTTATAGATATAATTTTATAAAAAGATCAAGGTGTCTCTTGCTAGTCATATATGATCTATTAGGTTTTCATGCAAAATGATTTATGTTTTTTGGTTTAGAAGGTGTCAAATTCCTAGGATCAATTATAAATATGACATAATTTTATGATAATCCATTTTAAAAATATCCCAAAGTGGGATATTTACTAAACACACTTTAAAACTTTAAAATCCTAACTCTATTCAAAGACTCATACAAGCTCTGATACCACTAAAATATCCATGAATGGGATTTTTGATATAAACACATAAAACTACATAATCCATACTTTAACCTAAATCTTCAGTTACATAAAACACTAAAAATCCTCATTCACACTTAAATTGACACACATAAACTTATTATTATTAAACATGTTACATAATGCAACATTCAAACCACATCGTTGTAGGAAATATAACACTACCAACATGTTTTACATTGGACATGAAAAATCAAATAAATGGTTATAAGAATATTATTACAAAGAGTATTGGTGGAATCAATATTCATATACAAAAAATCATACAAACAAAGATACAATAATAACATACTTACAAAGCTACACACTCACTATTCTAAATCTGATTCTTCAACTAATCTAGCAAGGAAATAATCTTTCATAACTTAATACTAGCAAATCTAAATGAATCCCACATGCCTTCCCTAAATGGAATTATTGAAGACATTTTTCTTCTGTCTCTTATTTGTTTTCAATTCTAAAATGGGTATCTCTTATCCACAATTTCTTTTTACATATTATATATATTTATGCTTCGTGTTTAATGAAACCTAGATCCTTAATGTGGCCTAATCTGACATGGTATCAACTCATGGTTTAAAGTAAATGAATGCCAAAATTATTAGTGAAAATATTGAGTTTCATCTTGCATGTAACATATATGTCACTTATTGACCTAACACATTGAAAATTTACTATTTATTCAATTTTAGTTTATTTCCAAGGGTCCTTTATAGATATAATTTTATAAAAAGAATAAGGTGTCTCTTTCTAGTCATATATCATCTATTAGGTTTTCATGCAAAATGATTTATGTTATTAGGTTTAAAATGTGTCAAAATCCTAGGATCAATTATAAATATGACATAATTTTGTGATAGTCAATTTTTAAAATATCCCAAAGTGGGATATTTACTAAACACACTTTAAAACTTTAAAATCCTAACTCTATGCAAAGATTCATACAAGCTCTGATACCACTAAAATATCTATGAATGGGATATTTGATATAAACAAATAAATCTACATAATCTACACTTTAACCTCAATCTTCACTTACATAAAACACTAAAAATCCTCACTCACACTTAAAATGACACACATAAACTTATTATTATTAAACATGTTAAATAATGCAACATTCAAACCACATCGTTGTAGGAAATATAACACTACCAACATGTTTTACATTGGACATGAAAAATCAAATAAATGGTTATAAGTATATTATTACAAAGAGTATTGGTGGAATCAATATTCATATAAAAAAAATCATACAAACAAAGATACAATAATAACACACTTACAAAGCTACAGACTCACTATTCTAAATCTGATTCTTCAACTAATCTATCAAGGAAATAATCTTTCATAACTTAATACTAGCAAATCTGAATGAATCCCACATGCCTTCCCTAAATGGAATTATTGAAGACTTTTTTCTTCTGTCTCTTATTTGTTTTCAATTCTAAAATGGGTATCTCTTATCCACAATTTCTTTTTACATATTATATATATTTATGCTTTGTGTTTAATGAAACCTAGATCCTTAATGTGGCCTAATCTGACATGGTATCAACTCATGGTTTAAAGTAAATGAATGTCAAAATTATTAGTGAAATATTGAGTTTCAGCTTGCATGTAACATATATGTCACTTATTGACCTAACAGTTTGAAAATTTATTATTTATTCAATTTTTGTTTTTTTCCAAGGGTCCTTTATAGATATAATTTTATAAAAAGAACAAGGTGTCTCTTTCTACTCATATATCATCTATTAGGTTTTCATGCAAAATGATTTATGTTATTAGGTTTAGAAGGTGTCAAAATCCTAAGATCAATTATAAATATGACATAATTTTGTGATAGTCAATTTTTAAAATATCCCAAAGTGGGATATTTACTAAACACACTTTAAAACTTTAAAATCCTAACTCTATGCAAAGACTCATACAAGCTCTGATACCACTAAAATATCCATGAATGGGATATTTGATATAAACACATAAAACTACATAATCCACACATTAACCTCAATCTTCACTTACATAAAACACTAAAAATCCTCACTCACACTTAAATTGACACACATAAACTTATTATTATTAAACATTTTACATAGTACAACATTCAAAGCACATCGTTGTAGGAAATATAACACAACCAACATGTTTTACATTGGACATGAAAAATCAAATAAATGGTTATAAGTATACTATTACAAAGAGTATTGGTGGAATCAATATTCATATACAAAAAATCATACAAACAAAGATACAGTAATAACACACTTACTAAGCTACACACTCACTATTCTAAATCTAATTCTTCAACTAATCTAGCAAGGAAATAATCTCTCATAACTTAATACTAGCAAATCTGAATGAATCCCACATGCCTTCCCTAATTGGAATTATTGAAGATTTTTTTCTTTTGTCTCTTATTTGTTTTCAATTCTAAAATTTGTATCTCTTATCCACAATTTCTTTTTACATATTATATATATTTATTCTTCGTGTTTAATGAAACCTAGATCATTAATGTGGCCTAATCTAACATCGTATCAACTCATGGTTTAAAGTAAATGAATGCTAGAATTATTAGTGAAACATTGAGTTTCAGCTTGCATGTAACATATATGTCACTTATTGACCTAAGACTTTGAAAATTTACTATTTATTCAATTTTTGTTTTTTTCCAAGGGTTCTTTATAATATAATTTTATAAAGAAAACAAGGTGTCGCTTTCTTGTCATATATCATCTATTAGGTTTTCATGCAAAATGATTTATGTTATTAGGTTTAGAAGGTGTCAAAATCCTAGGATCAATTATAAATATGACATAATTTTGTGATAGTCAATTTTTATAACATCCCAAAGTGTGATATTTACTAAACACACTTTAAAACTTTAAAATCCTAACTCTATGCAAATACTCATACAAGCTCTGATACCACTAAAATATCTATGAATGGGATATTTGATATAAACACATGAAACTACATAATCCACACTTTAACCTCAATATTCACTTACATAAAACACTAAAAATCCTCACTCACACTTAAATTGACACACATAAACTTATTATTATTAAACATGTTACATAATGCAACATTCAAACCACATCGTTGTAGGAAATATAACACTACCAACATGTTTTACATTGGACATGAAAAATCAAATAAATGGTTATAAGTATATTATTACAAAGAGTATTGGTGAAATCAATATTCATATACAGAAAATCATACAAACAAAGATACAATAATAACACACTTGCAAAGCTACACACTCACTATTCTATATCTGATTCTTTAACTAATCTAGCAAGGAATTAATCTTTCATAACTTAATACTAGCAAATCTGAATGAATTCCACATGCCTTCCGTAAATGGAATTATTGAAGACTTTTTTCTTCTGTCTCTTATTTGTTTTCAATTCTAAAATGGGTATCTCTTATCCACAATTTCTTTTTACATATTATATATATTTATGCTTCATGTTTAATGAAACCTAGATCCTTAATGTGGCCTAATCTGACATGGTATCAACTCATGGTTTAAAGTAAATGAATGCCAGAATCATTAGTGAAATATTGAGTTTCAGCTTGCGTGTAACATATATGTCACTTATTGACCTAACACTTTGAAAATTTACTATTTATTCAATTTTTGTTTTTTTCCAAGGGTCCTTTATAGATATAATTTTATAAAAAAAACAAGGTGTCTCTTTCTAGTAATATATCATCTATTAGGTTTTCATGCAAAATTATTTATGTTATTAGGTTTAGAAGGTGTCAAAATCCAAGGATAAATTATAAATATGACATAGTTTTGTATTAGTCAGTTTTAAAAATATCCCAAAGTGGGATATTTACTAAACACACTTTAAAACTTTAAAATCCTAACTCTATGCAAAGACTCATACAAGCTATAATACCACTAAAATATCCATGAATTGGATATTTGATATAAACACATAAAACTACATAATCCACACTTTAACCTCAATCTTTACTTAACATAAAACACTAAAAATCCTCACTCACACTTAAATTGACACATATAAATTTTTTATTATTAAACATGTTACATAATGCAACATTCAAACCACATCGTTGTAGGAAATATAACACTACCAACATGTTTTACATTGGACATGAAAAATCAAGTAAATGGTTATAAGTATATTATTACAAAGAGTATTTGTGGAATCAATATTCATATATAAAAAATCATACAAACAAAGATACAATAATAACACACTTACAAAGCTACACACTCACTATTCTAAATCTAATTCTTCAACTAATCTAGTAAGGTAATAATCTTTCATAACTTACTACTAGCAACTATGAATGAATCCCACATGCCTTCCCTAAATAGAATTACCAAAAAATAGCTAAGATGGAATCTTTAACTACCAAATCAAAAAATAAATCTCCAATCTAAGAGAAAGAATTATAAGGATCAAAGATATTTTACACATGAGAAGGATCTCCATATATATAAATTATAAGGAGTGAATAGATGGAGAAAACTTAGAGATTAAGAAAGAAATTTTTCCATGCTTTCAAGTGGGAGCACTACTCATGAATAGTGTATGTTATCTCTCACATGTGCAAGGAGTAGTCACTCACATATGCAAGGGATATTGTTTTGACCAAGTACATGTGACGTCATGGTACCCTCAATCAATTTATCTATCACATGTGTAAGTGATCTCTCTCTAATGTGAAAAATATCTCTTTCCCATGTGAAAAATATATTCAAGATCTACTTTTGACTTTCGCATGTGATCCTATGTGATTCTCAATCTCTTTACATGCTCTCAATATTCCTTCCACATGGCCAAGTGCAAACATGTACCTAACTCCACACACCATCTTTATGAACAACTAAAAAAATAATGTAGGCTATTTCCACGTCCCTGAAGACACCTCATCACTATGACACCATAATATTATACCACATCACCATGAATAGTGACACATGAATAGTAAAAATTAATAGTACTTGGTGAATAGTGATTCATACAAAAAGTTCCCATATAAACTGAAAATAGCCTAAAAGAATAGAATAGGCTACTAATCTTCTATATATGTTACATTTGGGAGAAGGGGATATTACAGATCCTCCATTCCCAATGATTATTTATCCTCAAACAACCTAGTTAAATTTATGGATCCAAATACCTAAATCCCAAACTAATTATGGTAGTTTGCAATCCTCCATCCTTGATCCTTATTATGGCTTATGTTGCACCACTCTATTATTGTTTATGGTTACAATCCCTACATCAAGGGATTGTATATTAAGCACTCTTTCCACCCTAACTTCAAAATGCCTATCTGCACGACATGCATAGAATGAAAGCAAACTCAGTTGCTCCAACTAACATGCAAATGAAGAATTAGCCTAAGAAGGTGATTGATTCACCTTTCCTTGGATTTCATCCTCTTCATATGGATAAACCTCTACAACAATCTCCTTGTGTGTATTTTCATTCAGAACCTCCACGTCCAATGTTATTAACTCTACTTCTATGCTCTCCTCTTTCATTGGTAAATTAGGATAAATATCATGTTATAATTTATAATGACTATATAACTCAAACATTTTTAATTCTCAAGCATCCAAACTTTTCTTCAACTCCAACTACTTGGAGAATTTTACCTATATTTCATCTACTTTCACCTTTTGAAGTAGAAAATTGAGGAACTTATCCTATAATTGGGAGAGTTAAATTAGTCTTTGTAAAATGCTATCATTATATCTTTGCCTCAACACCTTTTATTTCATAGGCAAAAACATGGGAAGTTTTCTCCATTCCATGTTTCCTACAGTTTTATCAAGAATAAACTACAAACAAAACTCTACATATGGTGGTAGGATACATAGCTTGGATACCAATAAAATATCTCAGACAAGGATATTTATTAAAAATAATTAAAACTATAAATCTCTAATACAATACTAAGATTCATACAAAGCTTTGATACCACTAAAATATGCTAAAGTGGAATATTTACTAAGAACTAAAATATACTAATACTCATACATGCTATGATACCATTGAAATATCCCCAAATGGGATATTTACTACAAACACATAAAACTACAAAATATAAAATTATGATCCACTATTCCCACGACCTTCTAAAATAATTAAAAATATAATGTGGGCTATTACCACATCTCCCAAGACACCTCATCATTATGCCACCATAAGACTATGCCATGTCCACGAATAGTGACACATGAATAATGATCTATGAATAGTACCAATGAATAGTACTTAGTGAATAGTGATTCATACAAAAAAATTCCCATATAACACTCAAAATAGTTTATGAGAATAAAATAGGCTACTAGTGTTATGTATAAGTCATACTTAAGAAAATAGGGACATTACAAATCCTCCCTACCCAATGATTGCTTATCATTAAGCAACCTGGTTAAATTCATGGATCCAAATATGTTGATCCCAAACCAACTATGTTACTTTGCATTCCTCCATCCTTGATTGATGCAGGAGCATCCTCACATTAGGAATGTATTTGTCATATTTTTTTTGTTGAGTTTAGTATGTCTAGGTATATTAAGTGAGTTCCCTCCATTTTTTGAGTTTTAAAATTTTTAAATTTGGCTAAATATTCCTTAAGCCTGGAAAATCTAGTCTCTTGGGCGAATTGTTCAGCAGTTTGAGTTTTCCTATGCAAGGAGAACTATTTTATTCATTTTAGGGAGGTTTTTGTTAGTGTCTAAGTTGAGAAATATGCTTTGTAGGAGGATTTTCATGTAAAATAGGGGAGATATGTATTATGTGAATGAATACAGGGTGGGAGAGAGACCCGCAGGATATATTACACCATATATATATATATATATATATATATATATATATATATATATATATATATATATATATATATATATATATATATATATATATATATATTCCTACAATATTAATAAACCCTGTGTATCCTTTCTATATGTAATCAATTTTGAAAATAAATATTTAAAAAAAGGCTGTTGCTATTTAGATATTATGAATAGTTGAAGAGGCCGATGTTGTTTTTGGATCGAATAAAATTTCAAGTTTGTATTTGGGTATGTGTTGGAGTGATTAAGAACAGGGACAAGTATAAGGGTAGCTTTGAGATTATTCATGTTCAGGATTTTGTTGGGCGGGAATTTGCAACTCATCAGGGTAATGTGTTCACCATTAGAAAGGACACAAAGTTTTAGGTATCTCTACCAAAGGGGAAAGGTGTCAAGCTATCTATCATTGAAGAGGCCAGGACACGCCATGTTACTAGAACAATGACAACTTAATTTTGTACCTAGAAAATATAATTGGTTTTCATAATCAAAACTTTGGTAATAATATCTAGAATGTAGTGTAGGTTTATATTTATGATTTCAAGGATTGTGGTGAGTACTAGTTCCTAAAAGAGTAATCTTTGAGGGCTGTAATACTGGGTCACATATCACTGCTGGGCCGCCTCAATGTATTACTTATAATTCCGGCCATTTCAAAATATATGTGATGCTGGGCGCTCAAATGATTTGAAACTAAACAACAATTTTTTGCTCAGGTTCATAACTATGGACTCTGCAAGTGCATAACTACAGACTCTACAGGGTCATTATTATGATTTTTGTGTAGACGAATATCAGTCTGAGGAGCAGTGCATCATTTTGGTATCAGAGCCCAAGGGATTGTGCACAATCTAAAGATCCAAGTCAAAGAGAAAAAGAATGTGATTTGTGAAGGAGAGGCAAGATGGCCATGAGAGTTAGAAACAGAGGTAGAGCTAGAGGAAGGAGACCTGGAGGACAGGTTGCACTGGCAGAAGAGATTAGGAACCTGACAACTAGGCTACAAGACCTAGAGATGGCTCAAAGAAGAGGCACTGACATGGGTGAAGTCAGTGATAGAGAAGAGGAGCCACCAGAAGATGAATTGGTGGTGGAAGAAGAAACAACTGAAGATAGGTTGATTAGAACCATTATGAAGGTGAACAGAAAGCCAAAAATGGAGGTTCCAATGTATGAAGGTAATTTAAATGTGGAATAATTAATTGATTGGATTAATGCATTAAACAAATACTTTGAGTATGAAGGAATTAAATAAAATGATAAGAAAGTCAGGTATGCCATGACAAGGCTAAAGAGCCATGCATCCCTGTGGTGGGATGGAGTGCAAGAAGAAAGAAGGAGGAAAGGGAAGCCAAAGATCAGAAGTTGGAACAGAATGGTAGCAAAAATGAAAGGTAAGTTTATGCCTAAAGATTATCAAGCCAATCTTTTTAAGCAATTAAAAAATTTAAAGCAAAAATAAATGTCTGTGAAAGAATACACTGAAGAGTTTTACAGGCTAACTATAAGATCAGGTCATATTGAGGATGACACAGAGAAAGTAGCTAGATACACCAATGGTTTAAAATTTTCCATTCAAGATGAGATTACTCTTCTCATTCCTAAGACAGTTGAGGAGGCATATCAATTTGCCTTGAAAGCTAAAGAGAAAATTGCAAGAAAACAAACATCCTTCTCAAGAGGAAGGGGTAGATCCAACAGAGGTAGAGGATTTCAAGGAGGTAGAAGATAGCTGCAAACATCTCATGAAGAGGCCAGCAGCTCACAAATTTCAAGAGGTAGCTATACACCAAGAGGAAGAAGGCCATACCAAGGATATCAAAGAGGAAGAGGAAGATTCATGGGCAAATGCTTTAAGTGCAACAAGTATGCAGGACACAGGGCATATGAGTGTCTAGAGAACCCTTCTACCAGCCATGAGAGGGGTGTACATGTGACTCAAGGTGAAGAAAAAAATGAAGAAGTTGCAGCAGCTTATGAAGATACCCCAGAAGAAGGTGAGTCTCTTTTAATGAAAAGAATCTTGTTAAAGCCAAATAAAGAAGTTGTAGAACCACCTCAAAGGAAAAATTTATTTAGAACCACATGTAAAAGTAATGGGAAATGTTGTAAGGTCATCATAGACAACGGAAGTACTGACAATCTTGTGTCAACTGAGATGGTGGAGAAACTAGGCTTGAAGAAAGAGGTACATCCTACACCTTATCAAGTCTCTTGGCTACAAAAAGGGTACAAACTCCTGGTAAGTGAACAATGTAAAGTAGATATTCAGATAGGAACATATAAGGATCAGATTTTATGTGATGTCATGCCCATGGATGTGTGTCATATCTTGCTTGGAAGTCCTTGCCAGTTTGACAAGAAGGCCATGCATGATGGAAGGCAGAATACATATATGTTTGAAAAGGATGGGATCAAGCATACACTCACACCATTGAAAGAGGAGGCTGCTGCTATTGTAGGATAGAATTCTAAAGCATTGATAGTGAGTGGTAAGGAGTTTCTACATTAAATGAAGAAGGAAAAGGTAAATTTTGTTGTGATTGGTAAGCCAAGGAGTGTAGTCACTAGTACTAAGTTGATTGATTTTCCCTTAGAGGTTCAAGATATGTTGAATGAGTACATTGAAATTGTGGTAGATGATTTACCTAATGAGTTACCACCATTGAGAAGCATTAGCCATCACATAGACTTAATTCCAGGAGCAAATCTTCCAAACAAGGCTGCCTACAGGTTGAAAACAAAAGAAAATGAAGAGATCAAGCACCAAGTTCAAGAATTGTTAGACAAAGGATTGGTAAGAGAGAGTTTAAGTCCTTGTGTTGTCCCCACCGTGTTGATTCCTAAGAAGGATGGGAGTTGGAGAATGTGTATAGACTCCAGAGCAATCAACAAGATTACTATAAGGTATAGATTTCCATTGCCTAGAATTGATGATTTACTTGATTGTTTAAGTGGATCTACATATTTCTCTAAGATAGACTTGAAAAGTGGTTACAATTAGATTAGGATAAGAGAAGGGGATGAATGGAAAATAGCCTTCAAGACCAATGATGGACTCTATGAGTGGTTAGTTATGCCATTTGGACAAACCAATGCACCAAGCACCTTCATGAGGCTGATGAATGAAGTGCTGAAGGAGTTCACCGGTAATTTTGTGATAGTATATTTAGATGATATTTTGGTGTTTAGTCAAACTAAGGAAGATCATTTGAAACATTTGCGGATGGTATTGAGTAAGCTACATGAAGAGAAATTGCTAATCAATGTTAAAAAGTATAATTTTCTAAAGACAAAGTTGATATATTTGGGGTTTGTGATTTCAAAAGAAGGATTAAAGATGGATAAGGAGAAGACTAAGGCTATACTTGAGTGGCCTACACCTAGGAGCACATATGAGGTAAGAAGCTTTCACAGTTTGGCTAGCTTCTATAGGAAATTCATAAGAAATTTTAGTGGAATTGTTGCTCCAATGATAGATACAATCAAAGGTGATAAAAGAAGTTTTTATTGGACTGAGGCTGCTGATAAGAGTTTTAGATTATTGAAAAATAAGGTAACTGAAGAACCCATCTTAACCTTACCTAATTTCAATAAGATTTTTCAAGTAGAATGTGATGCTAGTGGAACTGCAATAGGCGCTGTTTTAAGCCAAGATGGGAAGCCTATAGCATAATTTAGTGAGAAGTTAAGTGATGCTAAGATGAAGTACTTAGCTTATGATCAATAATTCTATGCTCTTGTACAAGATTTGAAGAAATGGAGGCACTATCTTTTGCCTAAAGAATTCATTTTGTTCACTGACAATTATGCTTTACAGTTCATTAGCAATCAAAATAAGTTGAATCAAAAGCATGTCAAATGGATTGAATTTTTACAAAGCTTCACATTCACTATTAAGCACAAGAAAGGACAATCTAACAAGGTTGTAGATGGTCTAATTAGGGGAAATCTGATCATGCAGGAGTCTCAAGTAAGTATTTTGGGATTTGAAGATTTGAAGGAGTTATATAAGGAAGATCCAGACTTCAAGGAACCATATGAAGCTTGCATGAACCCAGTAGGGGTTGACATAAGTCCTTGGATAGATTTCATGATCCAAGATGGTCTACTGTTCATAGGTAGCCAGCTTTGCATTCCCAAGAGTTCCATGAGAGAGAATTTGTTGAAGGAAAAGCATAGTGGTAGCTTATCAGGACATTTTGGGCAGAATAAGACATTAGCACAATTGAGTGCTCACTAATATTGGACAAGTATGGGTATTGATGTCAAGAATTTTTTTGAAAGCATGTAAAACATGCCAATATGCTAAGGGAAGTAGTCAAAACATAGGTTTGTACCAACCACTACCCATTCCAAATAGACCTTGGGATTCAATAAGCATGGATTTTGTACTTGGTTTGCCAAGAACTCAAAAAGGCCATGATTCTATATTTTTTGTGGTAGATAGGTTTTCAAAGATGGCTCATTTTATTCTATGTTCAAAGACAAGTGATGCTACTCACATAGCTAATCTATTCTTTCAAGATGTTGTTAGATTGCATGGATTGCCTAGAAGCATTGTTTCTGATAGGGACACCAAATTTGTTGGACATTTTTGGAGAACCTTATGGAAGAAATTGGGAACAAAATTGAGTTTCTGTTCAGCCTATCATCCCCAAACTGATGGCTAAATAGAGGTTGTCAATAGGAGCTTGGGCAACATCTCGAGAAGCTTGGTAAGTATGCATCCAAAACAATGGGATCTTGCACTTGCATAAGCTGAATTTGCCTATAATGATTCTCCTAACAGAAGTACAAGATTGATCCCATTTCAAATTATGTATGGAATGCATCCAATAGGTGTGTATGAGTTAAGAAATCTCAGTAGCATGGAGACAAGGAGTGCTGATGCAGAAGAATTTGCCAATGCCATGCAAAATTTGCATGAACAGGTAAAGAAGAAGCTTCAAGAAAAAACCATCAAGTACAAGCTAAGGGCAGATCAAAAGAAAGGAGAGGTTAATTTCAGCATTGCAGACTTTGTTCCTTCTCATCTTAGAAATGAGAGGTTCCCAAAAAGGGAATACAACAAGCTAAAGGTAAACAAAATAAGACCATGCAAGGTAATAAGGAAGTTTTCAAATAATGCATATGAAATAGAATTGCCAAAGGGGATTGGAATTTCTTGAAACTTTAATGTTGCAGATCTATATCCATACAAGGATGAATGACAACCAGCCAAAGAAACTGAAACAAGGGTAGATGAAGTTATCCAATGGGAACAACAACTACCAAAGGAATTGCCAAAGGAGATTGAGAGCATTTTAGACAAGAAAGTGGTTAAAAAGACAAGGGGCCAAGAATATTTCCAGTATCTAACTAAGTGGAAGAATCTACCAGCTGAAGATGCAACATGGTTGACTACAAATGACATCCTTAAGCTGGGCACTAGCGTAGAAGAACTGTTGAAGAAAAACAACAAGTGAAGAATAATTCTTCTGCTCCTTGGAAGAATGATGCAAGAGCATCCTCACATTAGGAATGTATTTGTCATATTTTTTTTGTTGAGTTTAGTATGTCTAGGTATATTAAGTGAGTTCCCTCCATTTTTTGAGTTTTAAAAATTTTAAATTTGGCTAAATATTCCTTAAGCCTGGCAAATATAGTCTGTTGGGTGAATCGTTAAGCAATTTGAGTTTTCCTATGCAAGGAGAACTATTTTATTCATTTAGGGAGGTTGTTTTCAGTGTCTAAGTTGAGAAATATTCTTTGTAGGAGGATTTTCATGTAAAACAGGGGACATATATATTATGTGAATGAATACAGGGTGGGAGAGAGACCCGCAGGATATATTACATCAGATATATATATATATATATATATATATATATATATATATATATATATATATATATATATATATATATATTCCTGCAATATTAATAAATTCTATGTATCCTTTCTGTATGTAATCGATTTTGAGAATAAATATTTAAAAAAACACTGTTGCTGTTTAGATATTATGAATAGTTGAGGAGGCCGATGTTGTTTTTAGATCGAATAAAATGTCGAGTTTGTATTTGGGTCTGTGTTGGAGTGATTAAGAATAGGGAAAAGTATAAGGGTAGCTTTGATATTATTCATGTTCAGGATTCTACTGGGTGGGAATTTGCAACTCGTCAGGGTAATGTGTTCACCATTGAAAAGGACATAAAACTTTAGGTATCTCTACCAAAGGGGAAAGGTGTCAATCTATCTATCATTGAAGAGGGCAAGACACGCCATGCTAATAGAACAGCGACAGTTTAATTTTGTACCTATAAAATATAATTGTTTTTCATAGTCAAAACTTCGGTAATAATATCTAGAATGTAGTGTAGGTTTATATTTATGATTTGAAGGATTGTGGTGAGTACTAGTTCTTAAAAGAGTAATCTTTGAGGGCTGTAATACTAGGTCGCATATGACTGCTGGGCTGCCTCAATGTATTACTTGCAATTCTAGCCATTTCAAAATATATGTGATGCTGGGCGCTCAAATGATTTGAAACTAAACAACAATTTTGTGCTCAGGTTCATAACTACGGACTCTGTAGGTGCATAACTATGGACTCTGTAGGGTCATTATTATGATTTTTGTGTAGATGAATATCAGTCTGAGGAGCAGCGCATCATTGATCCTTATTTTGGTTTCTACTACACCACTGTATCAATTTTTGAGGTTATAATCCCTACATTAAGGGGATGCCATTATAATCATTCTTTCTACCCCAACTTTATTACACTTATCTATACCACATGCTTAAAATGAAAGCAAACTTAGTAGCTTTAACTCACGTGTAGATGAAGAAATAACTTGAGAAGATGAATGATTCACCCTATCTTGGATTTTAGCCTCAAACATTTCCACCTCAAGATTATGCCACATCACCATGAATTGTGACATGTGAATAGTGATTTTTGAATAACACTAATGAATAGTGCTTGGTGATTAGTGATTCATGTCAGGATCTACACATAGCTCTGAAACCAAGGTGTTAGTGAAACAAGCTCTGATACCACTTGTCAGGATCCACGCTCCATAAGAACATACATGATTACCTTTGTATAAGCAACTAAACATGAAATTAAACCAAAATGAATAAGTAACTAGAAATCAAAAACAACACGAAATATGAGAGACAATACAATCTTATATTAATACTCATCCAGAAGGAAATACAATGAGGAAGTGCCACACTCTTCTTCCCACACCTCTAGGGCTCCCACAGTGCTAGGGCATATAGATATTCTCCCTCAAGAATTCACTCTCTCAATTACGATCACAACAAACAACTCAAACACAAAGTTGTTCACCTCCACCAGTCAGTAACAATACTACTAGTCCACCAGTAAGTGACAACCGGTTCTCACCATTGTTGCTTACTTCCAGTCAACCAAGTACTCAATGTACTCCAAGTAGATCTCACCTGATCTTACACCTTGTTGTGTTATAGATCTCCTTTGACCTTGCTACAATGTAGATCTCCTTTGACCTTGCACACACACACACACACACACACACACACACACACACACACACACACACACACACACACACACACACACACACACACACACACACACACCTACACACCTACACACCTGCAGATCAACCGACCTTACTTACACATGTAGATCTTACCTGATCTTGCACACCTCGTAGATCAACTGATCTTACACACCATGTAGATCTAACTTGATCTTGCACACCTACAGATCAACTTGGTCTTACACACTTGCAGACCTAGATCTTACAATCGGGAGGATCCCTTCTTTGATCCTTCTCTCATTAAAATACAGCCCATGGGTCTCTTAAATAGATCCCATACAAACAAAAATTAGACTTCCTAATTACAATAATTAGAAATGCAGACTCAAGACTTAAATTAGTCTTTTACATGCAAACAAACTGTCTATCCAAAAATAGACCAATTCCAGAGACGCATGCAAATGCATGTACACACAGGCTACCGATGTCAGTTCCTATCTGACCGATGTTGGCTGACCCCTAACTGACGTCAGTTACTGCGTACACCGAAGATGACCGATGTCGGTTTCCTGGACACTAACAAACTTCCTCTAATTTGCATCTGTAAAGCTTTTAGCTCTACAACCTAACAATCTCCCACTTGGAGATAAATATCTACATCTGTACCTGTACCTATACTTGTACATCATCTAATTTTATTTCCTGGCTTGTATCCCTCTTCAAGTTCAACCTTGAAGACCAACCACCACATAACCTATGGTACAACACCTATCATCCAAGTAACCTACAGTATCCGAATCTACATACCCATGTAGAGAAGTGCTTGACCCTACATAGCATGAATCCCTGTTGTTGGTCCCTCTCAGATACCTGAGAATCCAATGAACTTCTTTCTAGTGGTTCTTTCCCATATTGGATACAAAATTGCTGAAAACTCCCACTGAATGGGAAAACTCAAGTCTAGTACACATGTACTTAACCTCATCATGTGAATTAAGACACTATTCATAGAACTATCCAACCATCAGTGTGCTAACTAGTTCTACATCCTACATCTTGAACCATGCCACTACCTTATTCACACAATCATCTAGAGAAAAAATCAACCTATGACCTTCCATGTCTCTAAAAATATTCATGCCAAGGATTTCCGCTCCTGAATCCTTCCTGGCACACATCTGAGCTACCTTTACCTTTAGCTCAAAACTTCCCTACATGTGTGACCCTGCAACAAGAATACACACAACATACAGTAACAAGATGATGTTGCAATCTTCACCCAACTTGGTAAAGTAAACACAATGGTTACAATGACATTGACTAAAGTCATGCTTTGTCATACACCCGTCAAACCTGTACCACTATCCTAGATCTTGCTCAAGACAAAATGACCTGGCCTTCCATCTCACGTTTCCATTCACTCTATACTTTAACCTAGGAATCCATTCATCTTTCAGTGCTTTCATCCCAACTGACAACTCTACCAAATATCTTGTTTGGTTCTTTCCCAAGGAATCACATTCCTCATCCATGCCATGCTCCCACTATTTCCTGGATTCTACCTGCATTGCCTCTTTAAGACTTCCTAGTTCTTGACCATCAATGAGGAACAAGTAGTATAAAGAAGAGGAATAATGAATTTGAGGCTTACTTACCCTTTCAGTCCTCCACATGGGTGTTTGAGACTCCTTGATAGCTTGTTGTCTGCCCAAAATCTGTCTCAGTGACCGATGTCGGTCACCCCTCAGTCTGCACTCGACCGACGTCAGTTTCATGTGACCGACCTAACTATCGATGTCGATTCCCTGACTGACATTAGTTTCTACCTATCTGACATCAATGATGTTAGTCTGCACATAACCAACATCATTTCTTGTCTGAACACTGACGTCAGTTTTCTGACTGGCGTCGGTCTCTATGATTTCTTGTGAGTGATGACTTTTTCCCATGAGAACACTTTGGATCAAAACCTTGTCCAAATCAACCTTGCTCTGCTCAAAAATGTCTAGCCCCTTGAGATGATCTCTATTTGTTATCTCCTCCAAGAAAACCAAGGCTTTCTAGTTCTTAAGTTTGTCAAACACATCAGACTTTCTCTTAAGAAATGCATCCCCTTCTCACTCATGTGACCAAGCCTACAAAGCCACATGTTTGCAACAGAAGGAGAATCAGTAATACAAGTAGATAGATAAAGAGTATCTACTTTCTTACCACATGCTAATTAAAGTGCATCCACTGTGAGAGTTACTGTGCATCCCTCATCACCCAACTTTCCTGAAATTAGACTCCTCTTTAGGACTAGGACTTGCATGACATCTTTCAACACCCATGTGTTACTCGTCTGCAATTTCAGTAGAACTTCACCTTTGCCAACAATTTGATAAGGCTCTCCAACCCCTAAATAAATCTTTCCAAAGTCTCGAAGGACATTAACATGGAAAAATACTTTATTTCGGGTTGCATGGAAAGAGGCAACAAAATTTATAAAACAAGAGTCTACTTTATCCAAGGAACATATAAGAGCATCTTGTGAAACAATACCTGCAACATCTATTTCTTCATTTCCTTCATGCTGATCTTCTACCAACCAGTAATATTTCTTTACCTACCCTTTCTTTCCATAATTCAGTAATTGATTATTCTTGCTATTGAATTTATCCATTCTTAGCTTACTTTCTTCTACCATTGTTATACTCCCACTCCAACAAAAACCCCTATGAGTGACCTGTAATCAACAAACACTTAACACACTCTTGGAGCTTTTCTTCAATCCAGCTCTGATACCAATTGTCAGGATCTACACATAGCTCTGAAACCAAAGTGTTAGTGAAACAATCTCTGAAACAAGCTCTGATACCACTTGTCAAAATCCACGCTCCATAAGAACATACATGATTACATTTGTATAAGCAACTAAACACGAGATTAAACCAAAATGAATAAGTGACTAAAAATAAAAAACAACATAGAATATGAGAGACAATACAATCTTGTATTAATACTCATCTAGAAGGAAATACAATGAAGAAGTGCCACACTCTTCTTCCCATGCCTCTAGGGCTCCCACAGTGCTAGGGTGTATAGATATTCTCTCTCAAGAGTTTACTCTCTCAATTACGGTCACAAGAAACAACTCAAACATAGAGTTGTTGTTCACCTCCACCAGTCAATACCAATACTGCTAGTCCACTAGTAAGTGACAACCGGTTCTCATTGTTGTTGCCTACTTCCAGTCAACCAAGTACTCAACATACCCTAAGTAGATCTCCCTTGATCTTGCACCTTATTGTGTTGCAGATCTCCTTTGACCTTGCACACACACACACACACACACCTATAGATCAACTGACCTTACTTACACATGTAGATCTTCCCTGATCTTGCACACCTTGCAGACCAACTGATCTTACACACCATGTAGATCTAACCTGATCTTGCACACCTGCAGATCAACCTAGTCTTGCACACTTACAGACCTAGATCTTACAATCGGTAGGATCCCTTCTTTGATCCTTCTCTGATTACAATATATCCCATGGGTCTCTTAAATAGATCCCATACAAACAATAATTACACTTCCTAATTAAAATAATTAGAAACACAGACTTAAGACTTAAATTAGTCTTTTACATGTAAACAAATTGTTTGTCCAAAAATAGACCAGTTTCAGAGACGCATGCAAATGCATGCACACACAGGCTGTCGATGTTAGTTCTTATTTAACCAATGTCGGCCAACACCTAACCAACGTCAGTTGATCAGGCTGACATTGGTTGCTTGAACACTCAGCAACCTCCTCTAATTTGCATCTGTAAAGCTTTTAGCTCCACAACCTAACAATTCATACAAAAATTCCCATATAACACCCAAAATAGCTAATGTGAATAGAATAAGATACTAGCCTTATGTGTATGTCATATTTTGGGGAAAAGGGGACATTACAATTTCATCCATTTTTAAAGGGTTTGAATGCATTATCCATGATTATATGTAAATCTGTACTATTAGGGTCTCCAAGGAAGAAAGATATTTCAAAGATTTTTTGGGTTTATTTTGAAATTTTAAGGATATTTTATATATTTTCTAGAGTTTTACTAGATCTAAATATTTTATACTTGGCATAATTTTTGTACGTACTTATAGTCCTTCACAAAAAATTCTAGTTATTCAAGCAACCATCAAACTTGAGAACTACTAAAGAAATTGTTAGACACGAGAGATACTGTAGTAGTCATCAATCCCAATGACTGATTTCCCATTGGCTACCTCAGAAGACCCTAATACTAAAACCCTAGACATCTCTAACTTCTAATGAAATACCTCTACTTTTAGCATTGCAACTATCGATACCCTAATTATTGTTACTATCTAGACTACTAATGGATGACATGCATCTATTGCCTAAAATTATGATGTTAGGTCTACTGATACTATAGCCACCCTCCAAAATTATGATGATTGTAGGAGGGAATTACATCTTTGAGTGAAAATAATGATGACTACATGTCCTACATAAAATGCTGATGACTATTAGAGGTCTACTATAGTTCAATGCTTAAACTTTGATGACTACAAAAGACTTTTTATTTCTATAGTAGTGCATATTGGTCTTTCAAGTTTGATATGATGACCACATGTTAATCCTAGATTTGAAGCTTATTGGTGTTATTAAAAAACACACCAAAGTGACTTCATGAAGAGGGAGTACTCATCCTAAGCTTTAATTCCCTAGTCATATGTGAGTTTATAGATTGGTCACAACTAACCTTAGTGGCCTTATCTTTTACATGGAGAGTTGAGTCAAAATATATGCCTATCCAAAATTATTTCTATGTTGAGATTTACATGCGAGAAGAATCCTCAAACTCTTAGAATTTTTAGCATACAAGTTCTTTTTAAGTGTCCTTTTTTAATGTGTGAGATTTCTAAAGCTCTATGCATTGGTTTTATTCTCAAACAATTAAAAATTAAAACTAATGAACCCGAATACTATCAAGGTGAATAAAAATCTAATATGCCAATATTCTCAATAATAACCAGTATTTATTCATATTGAATAATTCAAATGATTACAAATCATGCATAAATAAGCCTTAATTCATAATTGATGTTGACATACAAAATTTAGAACCATAAAAATAAATAAAACTTGACTTGTTATTTTTAGCACCTATGTATAGCTCTCAAAATATACAAAAATAAACTAAATTTATAAAATAAATAAAAATAGATAATTTTTAAATTTAAAAAGAAACAAAAAAACATTTAACTACAATTTCAAACCCTCAGATGGTCATGTATGGCCTTTAAAAAATATTAAAAATGTATGGCATTTAATTTTTTGATATGGTTGTTTTGGCATAAAGATGGGCTCAAACGGAACTACTAATCAAAAGTTATGGAATCCAAAAATTCATCCTCTTTTTATGCAACAAAACCTCTATAGACTCAAGGTGTTTCATAAATTATCTTTTTTTTCTTAATTATTTCATTACATACTCTGTTTCTCACTATGACTCGGAATCAAATTCCACTTTTTACACCATTTAACTATCATGAGTAGAAAACCAAAGTTTAAATCATCTTCAAGAGTAAAGTGATACACTATATCAATATAGGTATATAATAAGAACTAGCATTTGATACAATGAATGTGATGTAGTTTAAATTAAGTGAAGAAGTCTATGATCTATTATCTTTTTTGATGTATCTCAAGTTTCACTTTCATATTATATATGTAACTTCTTCTAATTATATTCAGACAACATTGGAAAAACTCTTTGGGAAGTAGGAGAAAATGAGGGATCATGAGTTGGAGAATTAACTCATCAAATTAAGTCTAGGTAACTTTTACTCTATATATAACTTCTTTACTAAATTTAAACCACTCAGGTTGTAGATAAAATTTAGAGAGACTTAAAAAAAATGACAATCAATTGATTCTTTCCATATTTTCCAAATTGGGATCAGACTATTTTTTTTCTACCTTCCATGACACTAAGTGTGCCCTTGGAGTTCTATGCCATCTTTGGATGATTTTGTCACTAAATTAACATGGGGACAAGATAAGCTTATTTAGACAGGTACACTAAAGTATTCTAAAACACATGCCTTAATTCTAAGTTATGATAAACATAAGGCATCTAGTAGTGAGGATAAGAAACAGGACAAGAAGCACCTAATGTAAAGTGTCAAAAATCAAATACTAAGTCCAAAGTATCAAAAGAGACCTCTTTTTCAGATGAGAAACCTAAGAAATATTAAATCACATGTGCCTACTATAAAAAATAGGGAATGATGAAACCAAATGTATGAGAAGTAGATTGACCAACTAATTAAGATGCTTGAGAAGCACAATATCAGTGTCCCTTATTATTCCAATTAGATTTCATCAGCATAGGAGTATTTTAAGACTAAATACAATAGTAAGGTTAAAACACTTGATGTATTTGCATCCTAGTCTTTCACATTGGTAATTGATTATGCTGACTTACACCACATAATTTTATGAAGAGACATTTTCTTGTTCTTGGAACATTATTCTATGCTTTTAATTTTATTGGGTGATGATACTTTTGAAAAATTTATTGGTAGAGGATATCATGAAGTGAGTGATGGGACATTTTAGGGTATTCTATGTGATCCCTCGTTATCCTCCAATCCCATATCTATTTATATGATCACTCACACAATTTCATGAAAGAGAGTTGAGTTCACATCAGATTTTGTTGATATTAAGAAAGTAGACAATGATTTCATAATTATATACTTTATCACATTTTTCTCATGATCAACCCTCTATTGAAATATTCACTCATTCAGATGAGGTGAGTAAATTATGGTATGAGTGATTCAACCATCTTAGTTATCGATACCTAGAGAAACTCAATCATAATGACATGGTTTTAGGGTTGCCATGTGTTTAATTTTTTGGCAATGTTTTCCAAAGTTAATTACTTGGTAATAATCCTAAAGATAAGTATGACAAAGGCAAATCATGCAAAGCTACATAGATATTGAAGCTAATTCATAGTGACATTATTGGTCTATTTTTATCACCTTCCTTCAATAGGACTAAATAATAATTACCTTCATTTTTGACATTTTAAAGTATACTTGGGTGTATTTTATTAACCATAAATTTGAGGTATTTCATGGGTTATGTAGGATGCAGATGGTAATATTTGATTTATGTAGTACCTTAGTCTTGTACACTTGATAAATATATAACAAGGACGTACCTTTCAATTAAAGATAGGCCCATTATTTATAGACTCGTGTTCAGTATTTGTTTATGCCTAAATTGCTTATATCTTAATCAAATCACTATTATTCTAATGACTCGACCTTCTATATTAAAAAAAAAAACTTAAATTGATTATTTCCCTTTATTACCAATTATGCACCTATACTTATTTTATAGCTTCCTAGACACTTGTGTCCCAAACATACACCTTAATGTGAGAAATTTACAAAAGGGATTCATATATAATGATAATAAACTTCCTCATGATACAAGTAATGAACAATTGCAAAAACATATATTTTATCGAATTAAACATCTTTCACATAACCTATTCACACCTACAAGTCTTGGTACATACCAGTTAATTTTATGACTATAGAATACAAAACCATGTTCACATAAAGTCAAAATAAAAATAAGAGATGAACATGTGAATTCTTTTAATTGAGTCCATCCCTAATAGTGATATAATGTACATATATGAAATAATTATCAACATTACGTAATATCAATGAAGAAAAATTCTAGGGTGATTAATCATTTTCCATGGATAGGGTAAAGATTATGTTAAAAAAAAAAATCTAACATTTGTCTAATTTATATGAAAATTCTTAGATTACTTTACAATGTGCCTACATAGATTTCAACTTAAAATTTAAAAATGTTTAAATATAAGCATTATGGAACGTACTAAAAATTACTTTATGTATATTATACGATAATATCCAATGTTCTTCCTCAATGATAATTTTACCGTCTTTTCATATCATCTGTAATCATAGAGTTTTGGTAAATCAAGAGTTTTTCTTTTGACTCTTCTCCATAATCATAGAGTTTTGGTAAATCGAGACTTACTTTTTATTTATATGGATCTATAAAATAATTCATTCATCAACAAACATAAACTATCTACAAAGCTTCAAGCAATGAGTGTTATTCTTGATAGGGAAAGAACTGCATCTTGTAGCCAATAGTTAGGAAAGCATCCCACAATAACCATACAAGTTCGAGACACATAGACAAAGTGCCTCTTCAAATTATTAATTGGTTTTGAAAATTTTAGTATGCAAAAGGAAATCTACAAGCATGTTAAGAAGAATGGCACAAAAATATAAAGTCATGGGTGAACAAAGGAAGTTACTATGACAGTTGTATGTTGTGCTTCTTCAATATCTCATTATAACCCATCTTTGATAATAAAAAAATAGAAAGTAGAATCAAAATAGAATGTAGAGTATTTACATCTTCAGTAAGTTTTTCATAAACCTTATAAAATTTTCAAAATAAAGAATCTGTCATTTATTTGTTTATGTTTATTTTTGTACATGTATATAGTCAGTACATATCTTATCCAATATTATACTAAAATAGAACATAAAACCGAACGATGCAACTAAGTTCATTGAAAAAAAACATGAGATTATTATTTTTTCAAATAAAGTAATAGAACATAAAGCCGAAGGATGTAGCGAAATTATTATTATAAGCGAAAACCAATAACTCAAATAAATAAATAAACAAACATACATGGTCTTCAGCATCTTTAAAAAAAACTCACTAAACAAAATATCTTAACTTGTCCGTTTTGTATCCTTTTGCTTGGTAGAATTTTTGCGCTTTAAAAATCTTTTAGCATAACTTCTTAGATTTCTGGCACTTTCAGAGTCACATAGCTTAACCTGGTGGCTATGTGAATCGACACGTTCCGAATATTTTAACTTGGTGATTATGTGGATCGATAGTTCAAAATCCAACAACAAAAGTTAAGCACATAGTGGATACGAAACCAAAATTTCTATGGAAATGAAAATAAATTATCGTTTCAGATATTGAAATTAAAGCATACCATGGGAAATGTTGACAACTACTGTGTATGATTGATTCATGAGAATCCAAGATTAAGAGTCATTATATGATATGGAATTACATCTATAAAAAAAATGGATTTAGTATCAACAAATTAAGGAGAAAGCATATCTGAAATTAAAGCATACCATGGGAAATGTTGGCAACTACTGTGTATGATTGATTCATGAGAATCCAAGATTAAGAGTCATTATATGATATGGAATTACATTTATATAAAAAATGGATTTAGTATCAACAAATTAAGGAGAAAGCAAAGACTGTAAACGATAATAAGACCGTGCATGCATGCCATTCAATTCCCTTCCCGCGTCTCCAAAACCATATTTATTGCTAACATATGATAACACAACAAAAAGGGGTGCTAAAAAGACATAATACTTTTAAAATAGAAGGTGATGAAGATGTGTAAATAGAAGGATTTATGGCTTGCGAGCAAGGAGAATGGAGTTGATTATCTCATTAGTTGGATGAATAACGGAGATGATTTGCAGGGGTGAGTGCGTCGCAACGTCTTCCTCTTCCACAATTGGATATAAGAAAGCCCTCGCTCCGTGAGCACTTCGTATCACTAAAACACTTTTAGATTTCATGTGTCTCCCTATATACTTCACAATCTTTATCTTCTCCTCTCTGCCGAGTCCCACTAACGCAGCCAGGAATACAACATCGTAACACCCCAGTGTTTCAGCGCTGACGTGGAGAATGTCACAAGTAATAAAAGCCATCCTCTGTGACAGCGAGAGATCATTGTGGGAGTGTAAGAGCTTTTCGGCGAGTGCATTGGCATTGACATCAATGTCGTAGTTGTCAAACGAGGCAGTCCTGAGATGATGCATGGCAAGCACGATGCTCGTCAGAGGCAACGGCCCAGACCCAACGAAGGCCACTCTTTTCACAGAATTAGAAATGTTTGTAACGGCCTTGCACAACATTGTATATTCCAACGCTGCCAGTTTTCTGTAATTGTTGTAGTATGGGAAGATGCTGAGGCTCGAGGCAGAAAGTGATCGAGACAATTTTCCCAATACGTTTGCATAGTGACACTCCAAATACCCTTCTGCCTCCCCGCATAGCTCAATCAAATGCCTTCGCATTTCCTGCACATCTTTACCTAACAAACGGACGTCCACATCCACAGAGAAAGGCAGTGTGCACAACCTCACAAGTTGAGTAAGTAGAGTATTCACGCTCATGGAGGGCTTCAGACTCTCTAACTTGGAGATTTCTTCGTATATTTCCTTCACCCTCCCCACCAACACCTCCTGAGAGATGGCATTCATTTCCTCTCCCTTTATCAGGTTGAGAGCCATATTATCTTCTACTCAGCACTTAACAGATTGTTTGATACACTAAGCGCTACTTTGTGATATATAACACTCTTACCAATAACATTCCACCTGGACAGGTAATACACTTGCAAATCCTATCCCTGTCGTTCTATATTCCGTTCACACCTTTAGCCTTGCTCTGTTTTGCCCCTTGTATTTATTTTATGCCCTATCCAATCCCAGTGCACACATTATTTTTAATCTCAAATTGAACGCCGAAGCTCGCTTTACATTTTTTAATTGTCCTGATAGCACTATTAATTATTAAAAAATTGTTTCTTATAATAATTTGGCCCAAGTCCACCACAGCATGTCTAAAGGCTCAATAAACAAAAGACTACATGCGACATGGAAAAGACATGGTTAAGCTAGTATATGGCGTTTCATAGTGTGAAACCGAATATGCTCACGAAACTACTAGTCCATATACTACTTCAATATATAAATTACTAATATATGTATGTAATTAATTATTATTAATATAATATATTAAATAATATTATAATATAAAATAATATTATATTATTATTACATTATATATTATTATTTTATATTATATGTATAATATAATAACATAGGTTAGAAGGGGGCTTTCTTAATAAAATATGTGAAAAAAGAATCATAATGATTAAAACATGTTTTTACACTAGATCAAAGAGTAAAGCTTTAGTTAAGAGACTATTCAAAGAGAAATAGTTCCTAAAACCTGGCAATAAACAAGGCCAAGAATATCCACATTAGCAAATGAAGGGTGTTCAAAATTGACTAAAAATCTTAACCTTTCAATAAACCTTTAACCAAAAACTAACTCATTAACAAGGCCCTCTCCAATTGTAAGGAGTAGGAAACATATTCCCTCTTCGTGAGAAAATAGAATTGCGAGTCCCTTACGAACCACTATAAATGGCCTTCTGTAGATACTCAAATCAGATTTATGTAATACCTTATTATTCTACACATGGAAATATCCATCATAACTATATCTTTCAATTATAGACCTACCCCATGTTGAAACGCTCACATTCATTATTTCTTTTTGCCTAAATTGCTTATATATTAGTTTGACGATTTTTATTTTGATGACCAAGCCTTCTATATTGTGAAAAAAGATTTAAATTTGATTATTAGCCTTCATTGCTAGTTTTGCAAATTTAAATATTTTCTATCTTCTTGTACACTTGCATCCCATATAAACACTTGTGTCGACACAAGTGTCAATTTTCTCTAAAAAGCATCCAAAACCCAAAATTCATCAAATTTACAAATGAAAATTATCTTAAAGGTTAGTCTAAGTGATTTAGTGTGATGTATTTCCAAAAAGGATTGATATATTTGAAAAATCAACCCTCGTTCATTCCTCACCCATCAAACACCAAGAATTCACAAGGCAACATAC
>JARHVA010001613.1:2837500-2852500 GCA_037957365.1 Torreya grandis
AACATTTCAATGTTACTCGATGATTACACCATGGATGCCAAGCATGACTAACTATCATCATGAACCAACACCACTAGCAAAATATGTGAGTATGAACAAAATAAGTACACAAACAGAAAATGTGACCAGAAACATTTGTTGTGTCTATGAGCCAATAAATTTTTTCACAATCACTCCAAGGATAGGGAGCCTTATGTTTGATCATTTGAAAAATAGTGGCAACCTATGCATGTGATCTATATACATCAAATGAAAGGTTATAGAAAACCTAGATGGCTAATGTTTGTAACATATTCATCAAGTCAGTATTCCATACAATCATCTAGTCAATATTATATAAAATACATATGTGACAATGTTAAACAATTGTGTTGACACAACTATCTAGATCTGACATAAACATATAAGTCCATAATATAACATTCCAAGAATCTTATGAATGTATTAAGATAATATTGTAGTACACCTCCAACCTATTGTAGATTAGACCTGCATTTGTATAATAAACCAATTAAGTATCATTTGTTTCTAACTCATTACCATATCTGTAGATAGTTTTACTTTACTATTTGTAACATTCTCACTTATATGACCTCAAAATATTATTTGTTTGAGTTTTCTATTAATTGGCCTACTTGTTAGGTTAGTTCATCATCCTTGCATGAAATATAATACAATAACCGCTAACCATGGATTACCCTACACATATCTAATTTATGTGTTAAACACCTTCTAAGATCTCATTTGTAATTTTGTAGCATTTCATTTCCTCTTTCTACATATAGGAGCACCGTAATTTGGTTTGGATAAAAGATACTTTGTTCGATGGATGCCTAGAGTCTCAAAGGAGGTACTATCATCTTTTGATTTAGAGCCAATCTTTTGGGGTGGTTATTTACCCTTTACCAAAAATTCATGTTGATTTTATTCCAACCAAAGAATCAAATTTATCAACTATGTTTACCTCCTTTGGTGAATAAAAAAATTGACCCATTGATCATAACTTTATCAATGAATGAATAATCAGTCATTTAAAGACCATCATCCTCCCAAAATTCATTAAAATATTCAGACAAGCCATTCAACCTATCACCTTGACATCTAAACTTGGGACTAACACGAGAAGTTACAAGCTTTGGTTGAAAGACTGAGTCAATCTCCAATAGAGTTGTAGCAGTTGACTCCCCAAGCTAATAAAAATAGATACTAGAAATTGGATATTTTAAACTATTTATATCATTACCCTGAACAAGACCCACAATCCTTGAACAGTGTTGTATATAAATTTCCAATCTACCAACCAAAGTAGAGTTATACATGTAAGAAGTGCTTCATAGAAGATTCTTCCTTATTATTTTTCCAACAAATAAAATGGGATGACCTGTATTCTGGGGGTCAAGATGAGGAATAGTCCAGCAAAGTATTCCATGGTTTATTTTACTAAATGAATCGAAATGTAATCCTTCAAAGTTATAGAATTGTGGCCAAGATCCTAATGTAGAAATCATTTTGATAGAGTGTTGAATAGTCTTGGATAAGTTGACCATTGCACAAACCCACATATATTTATTTTACTATAAGCATGAATTATCATCTATTTTGATGAATTATCCTACCTTAGAAATCATATGCTTGACTAAAAAATGATCTCTCATTTATACAGGAATATTATACACGTGAATCCAAATTGGAACAAGATAAAAAACCACAAAATTAGGATCAAAGAATGATGTTCAAGGGGTCATAAACACACCATGACATCCAAAAAAAATTTGAACCATTACTCGAAATAAAATTTGAGTCTCCTCTAGAAGTAAATTCAAATAAGAAGACATAATTTTCGATCAAGAACACCTCTAAAATAAATACCTTAAGTCAAGTATAAACTACTCAACAATTTTTTCCGTTGAAGGCCTCTTTCTCACCTTTAAAAAAAATAGTGGTCTAACTCCTTTATCTTGTTCCATATAATAAATTATGTCATTTGAATTCTCCATCTCAAGAATCACTTTAGAAAACTCAATTATTATGTCACACAAATAAAAAGAGGAAAATGCCACTTCTAGATGTTAGCTAGATCTAGAGCTGTCGTACAATCATCTTAATTCTCCCTAGAAGGATATTTAAGAGCCTACATGTTCTTACAATCTACCTTGCCTGAGCTTCTAAAGAGAGGTTGTTAGACTAGATTTGGAGTAGTGGGAGGACTAGAGTGAACATGTCATTTTATTTCAACCGAAACATTTACACTTTGATTTTATGTGCCTTTCCAACTTCACTCCTAAAATTGATTGATGGCCTGCTCCTAAAGCAGATCTATTATTATAATCACTTATAATATATTGACAATTATACATATATACATTCATATACGTACATATACATATACATATACATATACATATACATATACATGTACATGTACTTGTACATGTATATGTATAAATGTCAATATATTTATATTTATATACATATACAAAACACATGCACACATACATAGAGAGACACACACATTTTAATCACGTGTTTTCTCCTTCGATTGTTACATCATTTTATTATTTTAATTTTTTATCTATTATTAAATAAATATAATATTATTATAATATAAAATATTAATAGTATCTTATTTTTTATTTACTACGCTTTAACAGGTTTTGGGAGGTTTTGTAACTTCTTACAAAGTATCAAATATTTAAGCTTGAATGTGAAGCCTCAACAAATGGCCCATGTGGAAGAAAACAACTGATGCGAAGCTAAACCTTGACCTAGCAAAGGATAAACTCTTGTGAATATAAAAGCATCAACCGAAAACAAACAGTCTTCTGCTAAATTTTAGGTACGCGATGAAAATGTAGCGGAAGATAACGTAGCGGGAGAAAAGATAGCCAATATTTGGTCGTAGAAGAAAACATCACAGGTATTTATCGTAGTTGGATAATAATATAGCGGAGCATAACATTGCCATTCACCTATACCATTAAGCACAGTAATAATTCGTTTTCCTTTGATGTTTCAACTTAGAAATAAACGGAACTCACCGACGGAAAACAATATTTCCTTTGAAGTTTAAGCTTACCGATTCGACTTTGATGTTTCAGCACCGTAGCGTAGGGGGAATAAATAACACTCAGCAAAATGGAACGTTATTTTTCATAGGAAGTCGTTCATACCTTGTTCCACATAGAACGTTTATACTCTGCTATTCACCGACACTCAATACTTTGGTTAAACGTTTATACCTTGCTATTCAACGACACATTTTATACTCTGGACGAACGGTTATACTCTGGCCCAACAAAATGCAGTACAAAATGCCGATCTCCAAACAAAACGCAGTCCAGTTTCAAATACGAGTCCAGTTTCAAATAGAAGTTTCTATGGTTAAGTTTTTTGTAAGCTTTCAATTAACTTTCTGAGTTTAGATAACAGTAGCCTCTCAAAAGAATAAATATTAAGCGCAGTGATACAACTCTAAATTCAGTGGTAAAATTCCCAAAGTTTATTCTATCTCATTATAGCATTCTCGAGGCATCTATATCTAATATCATTCCATCTAACATTAATCAGTGTATTTATAATTTTACATAGGTATAAAATTAGGTTAATATACAATATAAAACAATATAATACATAATATGGTAATTTAAAAATTTATGATATCTCTCTAGCATGCGTATTAAAACGTACTGAAGATAAATTATAGATCAATATTTGAATTTATAATTAATACTAATAATACCTTATATTTATGATACTATTAAGCGCAGTAATACAACTCTAAATTACGTGGCCTCTCAAATCTAATTGTATATATCTTGTAAATTATGTATCTCCCTATACTTATTAAGTAATAGGATACTTATTACTTATCTCTCTATACATAATCCTTATTATCTTATCTCTCTATACATATAATATGATATTATACCTATAATATGATACTATAATATTATTAAGCACAGTTATACAACTCTAAATTACATAGCATACCTATAATACCAATATTTATTGTAAGAATTTTACGCAGTATCTATATAAATCTAATTGTATTAAGTATTTTACATATTAATATTTATGAATACATCTATAGATAGATTTTAGATGGATAAATATATCGATAAATCCAAATATATTTTAGATTTTAGATTTAAGATAAACTTATAAATTTTTTTAACTAATTTTTGTCATTTATAGATATCATTTTCGAGGTACACAACTTTCAATTACAACTCTAAATTCATGAAATTATATTTTTATTTGTTTATTTTTTACAAATTCAGTGTATTATGATTCTCGCTACATTTGTGCTAAATTTAGTGTATTATGATTCTCACTACATTTTAGTTATTATTAAATAAATAACATTGGCATTAATAAGTCATAAAGATCAACATATAATGGGATTGTTCATAGTAGAAGAACAATTTATTAATTACAGTAAAGTGTTGTAATCACCCTCTAGTAATTAAGGAGCTCTCAATCCACCACCACTCTAGCCCTATGTTGTTTGTAGGGTGGAACCCAAAAAATATATTATGATGAGTTGCATTATCATCTCCATTACTCTATATTAGTTATCCTCCACTAATAAAGAAATTAAGGGTCTACTATAATATTTCTCCTTAAGGGTTTGATGTGCTCCTTTTAAGTCGAATGTATTAAGCCTTTATGTCATTGTTTACCTTTTGACACTAGTTTAGGTGAATATTAGTTGGACAATTATAAAAATAAAATATGTATAACATAATTAGTAGAACATTCTAAGCCATTTGTTTTAAGCCTACATAGCGATTATGAGTGCCATATCAATGTTGATGTTTGTGAGGTGTTTTTTTATTTTTTCATATGTTTGCATATGCTTATCATTGCCACTTATTTGTCAATACTATTTTTTATAAATATCCATTATTTATCTAATTATCATGTTTGATAATTGTTTTCTATTTTTACATGGGTGAATATGACCATCATATATGTCTTGTGTATAGATGTTTGCCTTGATACAATCAATGTGTGTTTAAATTATGTGTATATTATATATTGTCTAAGTAAATAAGTGATGCATTTTAATTATGCTTCAATTATTGATAGTTGCAAATTGAATGGGATCATATTATTTACCGATTATCTATGGTCTTATCACTCTTTTTTCATAACCATTTTCATTTTATTTAATCCAATCTTAATGGTCATTAATATAAACTTGAACGAAGAAAGTCTACCAATATCCCCATAGACATGTTAGCCAAGAACACAAACATATAGGTTAGTTAAGGTCTTCCCATAATGGAAGGTATATAGTAATAAATGGGGATGTAGAGGTCCTCTTCCATCAAGACAGTCTATGTTGAATGTATTGGTTGGTTACACTAAAACGTGAGGATCTTTTATGAACATAATGAGGCATTAAGTATAACCAGTAGGTATATTCAGAGTGGACTACCACATTAATAGTTAACCTCCACTTCCCTACTAGTAACTCCATTTAACAGTGTTTAATTTTAATTTTAAAGTAATTAGGTCATTTTTATTATAAAGAAAGAAGGCAAATGAAGGTTGACATTCTATATTGAATGTACCAGTTAGTTATGTTTAAAATTGAATATCTTTTTTCTACATGTTCATTTATCATAACTAGTTGGTATTTTCACATACCCAATAGTTAATATGTCAAATTAACTAATTTATTTATAATAAGAACCTCCATTGGAAGATGGAGTAACTAGTGAAGATGTTTAGGTTAACTTCCAATATGGTGGTCAATGTTGAATATACTGATGGTTACACTAAACCTCTTATTGTACTCATAAAATATGCCTAATTATTAGTTCTTCATGGATGGCCATGATGGTAGATGACCTTTACATCCCCATCGGAAGATAGAGTAAATAGCAAGGATATGGAGGCCAAATGTTTATGTGGTAGCATACAATGAACCTACTAGATTTTTATATTCATAATTGAGAATATTATATAAGTGCAATGAGGCTCTAATGTTAAACTATTAGTGTATTTAGCATGGACCACTACATTGTTATATGACCTCCATGTCCCCATTGGTTACTCTATCTACATAAAAAAGGGCTTTAACCCATTACTTATTTTCTTTACAATCATAATCATAAAATAAATTCAATAAATTTTTTCAACAGAATGGATGGAGTATTGGTATATGGATTAATTATCAAGGACATAGAGGTCAATGGATAGCATGGAAATCGACACTAAATGTACTGGCTAGTTATGCTTAGCATGAATTATATATAATTCTAGTCATTTTGATAAAATTAGTCAATTCTCATTAGTCGGCACTCTGGCATTATTATGTTAACACTTGTCAAGATTGTTTTGTAATATTTTTTTTGACAAATTCAAAATTTAATGTCACTTGATTGTATTGTTTTCTTTAATTAAGAAAGGTAAAACTTATGAGTATACTTGTGTTCCATTCCCCTATTCCATTTTAATGTCTATATGACCATTACATAAAACATTAAATACTACATTTTTTTTCATAATAAAAATAATAGAAAGGATTATATTATACTGGATATGGAAGGATGAAATGTCATCGATTAAGGAAAATGATAAAATTTATAAGAACTGATGGAAGTAACAGAACTTTTGTCTCTCATAGCTTAGTTAAAATTTATTAACATGGTGTTAAGGCAAATGATAAAGGTTATGTTAAATGATTATGATTAAGACAAATTTTAGTGGTTAATAGAAATTATATCTTAACTTTAGTTGAATTAAAATTACATATTGATCAAGAAAATTAGACATTATACCTATAATTTGTAAATCCTTCCCCTATTTCATGTCTCATTTTCCATTAACCTCTTCATTTTCACCCACTTTAAGAATTCACCTGCCATTACATAGTTTTATAACCTTGTATGATATTCACAAGAACATCCTAGAGGATGAAAAAGAGTAATTTAGTATAGGGATCCTTATCTTGTAATGAAATTACATTACCCTCTCCTTTTTTTCTTATTATTGTAAAGAAATCAGTTAGTTAGAGTGCTAGTAGATAGATTAACATATCAGAATGTAAAATTAAACTATAAGTGTGCCCATCCATCTTGAATTAATTATCTATTTACATTCCATGTTGATAAATTATTTAGGTTTGATTAATTATTATATCCTCAATTATGAGTGTAACTAGATGTTACATTGAGCATAGGTTGTCACACTTGTATTTGACCTCCACATCCCCTCTAGTTACTCTATCCAGTACTGATCCATGTATTTATTTAACCCATTAGACCTTCATCTATGGGCCCCATAATAGTTTAAAAAACCTTATCTTACATGAAGGGGTGTGAGATTTTACAAGGATGATATAATATTATGTCAGTGTCTAACTTGTAAGTCCATCTTGGTGGTCCATATTGAATGTATCAGCTATTTATGTTCATAGTTGAGGATGTAAAATGTGGGACTGATCAATAAATTAAACACATAATATATGGAGTGAGGATGGATCGAGTAAGTACCATGCACATCTAGGTCAATTATCATGCTAATAGTTGACCTTGACATGCCTACAAATTACTTTAATTATTCTCACTTGATCCATTTCATTAGACTATTATTCATCCACTAATGGACCCCACATCTTAAATATTTGATTTTGAGCTCAAATTGAATGTACTAGTTACTTATACTTATAAATTAGGATGCAAAAAAGTGGGGCTCATCATAGGAGGGTTATGGGGCTAACGAAATAGATGGAGGGGAGGGTAGATGGAGTATCTAGTTTCTACATAAAATTCACATAGTGTGACCTTCATGTTCTTAATATATACTTCATCTACCCTTAGCTCCATCGATTTCATTTGCATGTTATCCCTCCTATGATAGGTCCCACTCTTTGCATCCTTAATTCTAAGCATAACCAACTAGCACATTCAGTGTGACCTTAGAACCAAGTATGTAATAAGTAGGTCCAATAGTTGGATGGATAATGAGCTAATGTAATGGATGGAGTGATAATAAATAGATAAACATCTCAGATAATTTTTATTAAGATGGTGTTAAGGTAAATGACAATGATTAATACAAATGACAATAGTTAAGATAAACACTAGGGGTGAAGGAAAATTAAATTTTAACCTCAAAATATTATTCCTCATTCATTCATTAAGTCATTCATCATCTATTTACTCAGTCATTCCTCATTTTGATAAGTGGGATTTTATATTTTTAAATGGAAAATAAAAATAAGCTGAAAACTATAATTTAACATCTTTAAAATATATATTTTTGAGAAAAAGAAATCCCTCATAGTGAGTGTTGAAAACTACAATAGCAAGCTATATAACACATTTGGTGAAGAATATATTTCAAAATGAAATATTGTAAGTGAATAGGAAGTTAACCTTCTTTTTATTTTTTACTACTAATTTTGAAGTACTTTATTCACCAAAGGCCTCCTAGATACATCTCACCAATTACACATTCACTATTTTAGGATTTCTTTTCCTTAAATAAAATCTTTGATTTTAGATATTTAATTATTTAATTTTTTTTATTTTAATTCTTATTTATATTTAATTTTTTTATTTCTTTAAATAGAATCCCATGTACTACAATTAAGAATGATTAAATATTTCATCCTTTATTCACACTGTACCTAATAGGGTTATGTTCATATTAAAATTTTAAAGCTATACCCATTACATTCATGCCTTTCCCTTGTTCCATTTCTCATTTTTGATTACCCTATTTTTTTAACCTTCACATTTTATTTTGCACCATTTCTTGGTTCCATAAGCACATACCACAATCATAAAAGCATCCTAGAGGATGTATTTACTATACATGTTAGTTACCTACAATGAATTATATTATTGAATCTCGAACCTTATTTAGAATAATATAGATTTAGCATCTGAAAAGGGAATAACCTTTATATTTATAGATGATCAACCAATGAAATAAAAAACATATTTTTAAAGTAATAAGTTCAATATAGACTACCATGCTACACGACTATCCTCGATAATAAAGTCGATTATCTATGATATGTAATTCACGATATAGTATGTAAACTCACTAGATCCCTTATTCTTATGTTTGGACTATAATATGTATATTTATCTCTAATTAATTAATTAATTAATATTTACTTTCTTCCTTCAAATTTTATTTAAGATTTATTAAAAATCATGGATAATTACTAATAATTTATTCAAACTTTTATAATTTATAATCTATAACATTGTATTTTTTTCACTAAAATCAATAGACTATCTTAATTTAATAATAAATATTTTTATTTTGATAACAAAATATACTATGTCATTTACTGTTCTCATGTTTTTGGATCATTTGGCATAATCTATAATGGAATCCATGGTGGTTATGGAGGTGATAGTGTGATAATTTAATTTTTTTTTCTATTTTACCATCATAAGGTAGTTTTAACCCTATTTCTAACATCCATTTGATCATCATACGGGATATTTTCTTCTTTTTGTAAATAGTGATTAAAAAATTATGATACCTTTTTCATATAGTGGTGAAGTTTGGAGTCCCTTTATTTTTGGAAATTTTCTTCAATCCCAATGCAATGGTGCATCTAGATTACAACCATTTGTCATTAGTAAGTGGGATATTTATGAAGAATTTAATGATTTCATTATTTATTAATGATTCATTATTCATTGTGTGCATATAAATATTATAATCAATTATTATTCTATTTATGTTGATTAATATTTACATGTTTATAAAAAATATATTATTAATAGTCATATCCCATTTCACGTATATGTAGACAACGTACATTTTCTATAAAAAGTTTAAATAAATTAATTAATTATATTAACATGCGTGGTATCACTTATGATTATTTATTTAATAATTCTTTAGGTTTTACAAGGAAGAGTAAATAACATAGTCAATAAATATATAATAATATCCTCACTCTACATACACTTCCTCTCAGTTGGTTTTTTATGAATTTATTATCTAGCCATGGTAGAAAAAATGAAGAACTCTTCAGATCCATGTAAGTATGTTTTAATTAACCAAATATTTTATTCAATGATAATATATTAAATGTTCATGTAATGGGATTATAAGACCTTCAATATATAAATTTTGCATATAATGCATTGCATTCAATCCTAGATAGTTCATACTGATAACACATTGCATCTAACACTTTCAATATATAGACAATGTATAATTTTTTTTAATTGCACATATAATATACCACATTTAATCCTATACAATGCATATAGACAATTTATTTTGTTCATTCCCTCAATTGTACATAGAATGCATTTAATCCATTTAGGATTATATGCACTATTATATATATATATATATATATATATATATATATATATATATATATATATATATATATGTTTAATGCATACAAAAAATGCATTGTACTTTTATCCCTTTCGTAAATATATAATACATATAAATAATTATTTTTTATTTGGTTATCTCTACATTTTGATATTTTTAAATGCATGACTATATGCCTTTCTTACTCATATAATTTTATTTTCATTACTATACAATACTTCAATATAATGTCTATGATGCTAACATACCTTACATAGATAAATGTATGTAATAGATATCATTCCAAACTCCATATGTCATTCCCAATACACATATATTATATTGTATGTGTGATGAATACATTCTCGAGGCACCTATCACACTTTCATTTATTAGTAACACCAGCTATTTTAATAACTTGATACATATTTCAAATGATAAACTTTTAATAATATTTTAATATTAAATTGAATAATGTTATATTAATTGTAAGGTTTAGTATGTAGCAGCATGTAAAACTAATTTATCATAATTTTTATGATAATTATAGTGATGTCATAATGTAAGTGTCCCTCTATATTACATAAGTGAAAGATTAATAAGAGTACCAAAGATGAAATATATAAAGTATAAAATATCTATCCTCAAAAATTAATATTATTATAATGCATATCTTCACTTTGAGGATAGATTGATCCAACCTTTAAATTGTATTAGGTTTCAATTAATTTATAATTTATAGACTTTATTGACATAATTCAAAGTTTCTTCTCGTCACTTCTACATGTAAGATGCCAAAAACCCTTATCTTTTAAGCCATGTTTAATTTTTCCTAACATCTACCCAAATACTTTATTTCTAAAATGGTCATCATTTAAAACTATATAAAATCTTATTATTTATCCAAATTTTTATATAACCTATAAACATGTAATGCCAATATAATGATTAGTGTCCAATAAATAAATGACACTCAAGAAAATATTAATTTATAAATATCTAGACATTGTTTATGATGCAACCACTTTTTTTTATTCTGAAATGAAAATTAAATAAAATTAGGAGATAAATAAAACCCCATGTTAAGCCCTTACATAAGTAAACAATTGTTAATTTGTTTTGACTTTTATAGAAAAGCTAAAACTATAAATAATTTGATTTATATTTAGTTATTTTATCTTATCTTAAAATTATTTATTTTCCTTTTTAATTTCATGGCCACATAGGTTCAACATTTTATTTATTTAACATTACATGGAAATAATTTTTGGAATGAATAATTCTATTTAAAATTGTCATTGGCATTTTAAAAAACTAGAATTATATTTTAGGATAAGGTCATGCATGATGAAGACTTCCAAGATTTTTCACCATTCTACTATCCCTATATGATTGGTATGAGGAAGAATTTATAATATTATTTCATCAATAGCTAAAAGATGAAATTGAAATGTAATGTATATTTTTTTAATCAATTTTAATTTATGTGCAGTGTAATTCCACATGCCTCACATAACCTTTAATTAGTTATTGTATCTTTAAATCATATAAAAACTTAGTTTGATGATGCAAAATATAATATTTAATATATATAATAATAATAATTTCGGTTGGGTTTTAACTTTTATTATCATCTATTCATAAATTATATTTTTGATCAAAGTTAACATGGTAAAATAATTGCAGCCAAGTTTAAAAAAAAATTAAATGACAATCAAATGGACATCAAATTTTAGGTTAGAATTAATATTAAATAAAATACTGCATTACAACTAAAAACTACCCTCAAATTCCATTGTAGAAATCATCTCAACATAATAATATAATATAATTATAATTTTTTTTATCGATACTTAGGAATTATACGGGTCCTAGTTCCTTTAAAATGGCTTTTGACCAGAGCCATAACTAGTTCTAGAGCATAAAAGGAGTTCTAGTCTCCTAAGACCAAAACAAACTAAGAAATAAAGAAAAGTTTTCAATTCTTTTTTTTATCACAAAAAATACTAATGATATAGAAGGAGAAAATATTGAAAAGGTTAAAATTTTTTACAAAATCCAAAGAAAAAAATCCTACAGGGATCAAAGGAAACTAAACAAAAACCAAGCTTCATATCAACCTTTAATTGCTTACAAACATTGACCTCTATTAGACAACAATGATTCCATGGTCCATTGAGATCTTTCATTAATATAATTTTGTGCATCCATCTACAACCTTTCAACTTCAATCTTCTTGCCTCTCTTTACTTTCAAACCATTGGGAGTCTTAATAACACTTTCTAACTGAGCTAAAGATAATATTGCCTTGTTAACTAGCTCTTCTTATTCTTCATCCTCTACGAATCTATCCTACACTAGATTTATATCAATAATAAGAGAATATTTATTCAAAGCCTCTTGATCAGAAACTAAAACATTTGTTTCCTTATCCTAATTGATAACAGAAGTTTGTTTTGGGTCTAAATCATATAAAATATGTGTAAACTTTAGATCCTTTTTATTTTGAAAGGAAAGTTGAGCCTCTCTAAAAACATCCCTAACTATGTCCTCAATAGATATAGTACTTACTATCCCAATCAAATTATTAACTAGATCATGATTAGGGTACCCAATCTTCCTCACCCACTTTTGAACAATCAAAACTTTGGGACCTAAAAACTTCTTTTCCTGGAAACAAGCCATCTTATGATCTAATTTTTTAAATTTTCATCATATAAATGAAATATCTTCAAAGTTAAAAAATTGAGAGCATACTCCATGGGAAGAGGAGATTTTAATAGAATAGAACAACTATTTAGATAGATCAACTAGAATATAAACCTAGACAAAATTCCTATGACTTCAAAAGAATCATCAATTTTAAAAAAACACCCACTTTATTCACCATTTGATTGAAAATCCAAGGCTCTCTTAAGGACCATGGTTAGTTATACAATCTTAGTCACACTAGGGATTGAGTAATCATCATAGAATTAGGATTAAAGAGTAGAGCCCAAGGGCACAAGAAAACTCCCTAATTGCCAAAAAACCACGAGCCATTTGATCAAACAAAATCTCTATCTTCTATCAACTAAAATTGAAATAGAAAGAGACCATTAGAAAAAATATAAATGGAATGAGGTTTCAATGCTGGCCAAGATCCCTCTACACATTGCTAAATCCCTTCCCACAATAGCCTTTTTTTGATACATCTCCCAACCAACAAAATATTTCATTTATCTAAACAAACCTTTTCCAGCTCTAAATCGTACAATTCAAAGATAACGGAGGCATTAGAAAAAAAATAGGAACATCACCAAGATGCACTATTTTTGGTTCAAATTATTGGGAACTCTCTATTTGTGGTGCTTCTTGAGGAAATTCCTCTGTAATAGTAACCTTAATAGGAGAATATTTAATAGAAACCAAATCTCTAGGAATCAAGAAAGGTTTAGAGCCTAGATTTAACATGATGATATTTGATTTGAAAAAATCCCCACATGTATGAAAGGGATTAGAACTGTTAAGGTATGTATAAAAAATAGGGCCTTTGAAAACCTAATTTTATCTTTTCTATTAACCTTGTATTCCTTTGGTTAGGCCTGAAAGCGCTTCCAAATAATATTTCCCTAGCCCCATCTCAAAAAAATCAACATCTATTTCCATTAATTTTGAATCATAAATAGATTTATCTAATGCTTTACAACTGCCCCTACCCCTACCCCTACCCTTGCCACATTTGATTGCTAACCTACACTCCAATCGGTAAACCTTAATCTCACCATCTTCAAATTCTTCTCTTCTAGTATCATCACCTTCTTTAATTATTTATTGCTCGCTACTTAAACCCCATGTTGATCTTGAAAAAATCCCTTGCTTGCTAATGGTGCCTAATCCTGATGAAAAACCATGCTTCACTACTTTACCCTTGGCCCATGACTGCTCCTTTCTACAAGAATTCTCCTCCCCTATCTCTTCCTATGTTTTTTCATTGATTTCTAACTTAAATTGTATATATTGGGGTAATTTTGATTCTAATCAATATAATATAATGATATTATTGATATACTATATATTATATTAATACTATAATATAATATTAATATATAGTATTATATTATATTATATTATTATAATATTATATTTATTATTAATTAATAATAAATTTAAATAATTAAATTAATCAATGATTTAGGGATGAAATATCTTACATCCTGATTCCTTGCTAGGCAAACTCATTAGGTTATCCATGTGTATTTTTAATTGAAAAATTAGATTTGACTATTTTTAACTAAGCTATGAGATATATGTTGTTATGTGATAGTATAAAATTGCTTAGGTTACATGATCACACTGCTATGGGTTGGATGTAAGTATATTTTTACCTTATGATCATGTTGATTTGTCATTTCAACTATATTTTATGATGTATGTATATCATGGTTGTTATGGTCTAACTACCTGCTTTATTTTGAGGTTGATGTAAGAGAACCCATACCTTGAATGATAATAGAGAGAGAGTATAATCAGAGAGGGTGATGTAGATAAAGATGTTGAAGGATGACAAAAAATAGGAAAAAACTTTACACACATGACATAAATAATTCATGTTAGATGCACATTCTGATTGGTTAGCATGGTGTGTTTAATTTTGTTACATCTAAATTTACTTTCATAGGGTTAGTCTAGCTTAGTTGTTAATTA
>JARHVA010001613.1:2857500-2860000 GCA_037957365.1 Torreya grandis
AGTACTACTTGTTGAGATGACACTTGAGATTTCCAAAGATACTTGAGTTTGGGAACTATGCTCCAAGGGAGCCATGTATCTTATATGTAAATTATATTATATTTTACTTATTATTAAATACTATAATGAGTGTTTTAATTACTTATTATTTTACTTTGATAGTGGTGATTGTAGACTTGTATCAGTCATGGCTAGGTTAATATAATTTTTTTCTATATTTGCACTTTGATGTGATCTCATAATATTAGAGATAAGTGATATATAATGTAATATTATTGTTTATTTTTACCATGCTTTGAATATTTGATATGGTATCTATATATTTTTTTAATGTAATCTATTTTTGGTATATGTGTATAAATAAATCACATACTTCTAGTTGATCACATTAGGGTTATTACATGTGGAATCAGAGTTGTGGTTTGAAATCTAGGACCTAATAGTCTATTATCACTTTTGTGTCTTTCTATTCACTAGTGCGAACCCAGTGACATGATGTATTACACTGGTATTTCAGATTTGTGATGCCTCAATGCTGAAACATGTTACATCATGATTGAAGTCTTGAAACATGGAAGATCCTCGTATATGGCTTTGTGACTATTGTAAGTATCAGACATTCATTAATTTTTTTTAGAAGCATTGAATGTATACCCTTAAAATCACTCATACCCTTTTGAGTTTTTAATGGGGTGGTTTATTGAGTGTCCCAATGGTGATGGTTATACACAAGGTTGAGTAGGTGAGTACATAGCATAGTTCATGAGTTATAAATAAGAGATTTTTATCATAATTTGATCACTTAGATTGTACACCTTGCATATGATTACATCCTTGTAATCAAGTCACCTTCACCATTTGTATTTTTAGTTATCTTGGAGATGAGTTGTTATTATCTCATTCTCCTTTGACATCATTATAAAACATCGAGAGGATTCATATTTTCATAAAGTTGAACTAGTGTTCTCTTAAATAGAAAAATTATTTCTAAAATGTTGTCTTGACCTTATTCTCATTACTTCATGGGATAATATCTTTTACTTATTATTGTGATATAATTTTTATGACTGGATGGATTGATACATCTTTGTGGTTAGTATTTTTCCTTCTTATTGTGGAAGTAGGTTATGATACTACTTTCACAATTTTGGTAAGTAGGTAGTGATTATGGCAACTGAATTCCGATGTTATCTTTTTTACCTCATGAGGGTATGTAGGTGTTTTTAAATGATAGTTCTCTACTTTTCACTTTTCAATATTTAGGTAGCTTATTTATCTAACATGTGAACTTTTACCACATGGAGTGGTAAACCTTGAATTGTATATTAAATTCTATATTAAGAATTATAAGTTAATTATAGTTGTTATGTTATTATTTAACTGATTGATATTGTAATAATTTTCATTTAAAAAAGGTTGTTTTAAAGAGTTGTTTTTTTTACCTTTCATCGAAAGTGAGTAGGAATAGGATGTGTAGAACATCTTAACAATCTAGGGGTTCAAATAAACATTTAACTTATTGTGAGCTAGCCAAGGAAGTAGGGAGATATTGTATCAATTATTAATTTATAAGGTTGAAAGGATGGTGTGACCCTTGGCCTTTTTATGTTATGATAATTTTAACATTGTTTCCTCTTAACTATCAATACAATACATTAAGTTGAGCTGTGAAATATCATAACTAGTTATGTTTGGCTAGTAGAAACTTAATACAATTATAGAATGACCATATGATTTTTATTGTATATATTTTGATACATATAGAACAATTTTACATATTATATTACTATATATGATATGTTAGTATAGATTCATGATTCATTAAACCTGGTGTACATTTCTGAGATCACTAGGTCATGAAGACGTAAGGGAAGAGTGATGAATTAGGAACATGAGAACTAAGAAATAGGAATGGATCCTACTTAACCTCACATTGACTTAGTATTTACTGAGTCTGGATCTGACATATAGATTTTTTGAATCCAATATTGATAGATAAACTTGTCAAAGTTAGTCATATGGCCATATGAATGTATACTATGGAATGTTTATTCTTTAATTATGTATACATTATAAATGTATTATTTCCTATTTATATTCATTTTCATACTTATTAGGAACTCTATGGAGTAGTGACAATATTCACATGTTATACTTATTAGGTGCGATATAGACTAATGATAGTATTAACTTATACACATTAATCATTCAAAGTTCCATAAATACTTTCTATAGAATGAGAAAAACACTCTTTAGGATAGAGAGATGTGCAGAGGGTTGGAAGGTTTTTTGAAATTATCCCTAGTCATTTATTTTTAGCTTTTATAATGATCTCACAAACTTTTTCAAGGCAGTAAAATTTTCAGTAAGATATGTATGTATCTCTTTTTAGTTCAGGACTCTAGTGTGGTCATGACAAGAACATTTAGATTTAGTGAAACTTATATATATTTTTTACATAGTAGTGAGATGTCATAGATCAGGGTTTTGTGGGGCCAAT
>JARHVA010001613.1:2865000-2902500 GCA_037957365.1 Torreya grandis
CTTAGAAACATGGACGTAGTGTAACATAATTTTTTATAGTTTTTTAATAAAAAATAATTTTTTATTAATATTTTATTGATCAAGGCAAGGAATATCAATTCTTATGACTTCTTATCAAAATATTTTTTACATATATGTCAAAATAGACTATTTTTTTCACCATTGGAATAAGGACATTAAATTGTAGTGCATTAATATTTTTCATATTTTTTAGACCATAATCTCCTATTTTTCCTACTACCTCAAACATTTCATACTTCATTTCAAAAATAAGTATATTTTAATAAATAAGTGAAAATAAATATTAAATATTATTAAAATTTATTAAAAAAAATTATTTGAAAGCTCAGAAAAAGACCTATTTATATATAGAACTACATGTCTTTATTTAATTTTTTCACTCTAATAATTTGCATATGAAGTGGAAATTATAGGCCAATAGTAGCTTTCCACTTTAATATCTGAGGATTTGATGCCACATGGGGTTCAAATGACAAGGGTTTGAAAGAATGATGTTCATTCAAACCCCCTTTAAATAAATCAATTTATTTTCTAGTTTTTTTAAATTAATCAAATGTATAAAGTAAAATGACCAATAAACTTAGGGGGTTTATCAAAATTAATTTCATGATTAATAATTAACTCAAACTTAACTGTCACTATGTATCAATTATTTTGGGAATTGATGAAAAATTAGCAAGTGTTAGGTATTAATAACTTGGAGTATTCTAAAAACTCTAGTGTCCTCTAGGTATCAATAACTTTAAATATTAGCTTATAACCTATAATTTTCTAGGTATAAATTACTCACTCTATTCTTCATAACCTAAAAACCACTATGTATGAATGACTTGGGATATTCTTAGGAACCTAGCAATTACTCTGTATCAAAGACTTGTCGTATTCTTGGTGTAGACATATAACTTTAGTCACATGTATTTGATAATGTTAATTCTTGACACATCCTAAACCACATGAATCATGAAAAAATAAATGACTCTTATTAATCATGCCTATAATCATTTTATCCATATGCAAGATTAAAATTTCATTTTTCATTATTATTATATAGAAGTTTGAAAGTCATATCCTAAAGTTTATTAAAATAGATATTATGTTATCTCCATATTAGGACATGTGTCACTAATATTTAAAAAAATTTAAACCCTAAGCATACATGAGGATTATCACACTCTGATCCAATTATTTATGTCATGAGCATTATCATATTGATGAATTTGCATAAGATTAAACTTGCAATTCATACCCTAAGACTAAGAACTTATAATATTGATGGTGTAAACAAGGCAATTATTGAAAATTTTCATAATGCATACCGTTAAGTAGGTGTGAAGAAATGTACCAAAGATGGTAACACTAATCTATGCATTATTACAACTTCTTTGGTAGGTTGTCAAATAAAGAATAAGCAATTGATTAGACAAATAAGCTGAGTATTGCATATAAATATAAAAACTCTGATTAAAACAATTGGGAGATGTACTAAGCTTTATGTTTTTGATAATAATAACTTATGGGCATTCTCTCATAGACTCACAAAAAAACACAAGGATATAGGTTATTCCCTAAAATATTTAATTGAAGAATTTTAGAGAGATAACACAAGGGTATCACCTAATATTATATATGTACTGAAAATAAGAGGTACTTCTCATAAATGTGAGCCACATCCTAAACAATTCTTAGAGATGAATCAAACACAAATATAATCTAAATCTATCAAAAATACTTAATTTTTTTTATTAGTCTAAGATATTTTGTAATGGCCAATCCCTTATATGCGAAAATTAATCAAAAAAACACTAGTTATTGTTGTATGCAACATGTCAATTTATTGATGCATTATGTTATTTTTCATCATGCTCATTACACTCTTTATACTACTAATATTTTTTATGAGCATGGAGTGGAATCCATACCAAAATCATCAAGGTTATTTATTCCATCCATTTTTTGTGAAAGATGGGATGGACAATTTTTTTATTAAAGTGCATATTTTGATGGAATTTTCAACATTTGTGGTTGATTGCTAGAATTTAAAAATTGTACTCATGAGGAGAGTATACTTGAAATTGTTCTATAATTGGTTGGTTTTAGTAAATATAAATATATGACATATCAAATAATTAATGAAAAGGAATCTAAAAGGTTTGATCTTGTTACAAAACTAATATATATGCTTGGTTGAAGCATAATACTATGTCCCACTTTTTGTTACAAAATGGACAACAAAGGATGAAAATATGAACATTTCTCAATTTGTATAAAAAATAGTGACTTAATCATATAAAATGTTAAAATGGTGTAAATTTATTGAAATTTATCATTTTATTTAGATTACATTTATTATTTTGTGAAAAAATAAATTAAAAATTAAAAAATATAATATTTTAATAACTAAACACACAATGTGTATGTTTCGTTTACAAAAACATTTATTATGTAATTTATTTCTCCTCATTATTTTTCAAAACATAATATTTTCTTAATATTTTTTGTAAAGAGGTCTTAGAAACATGGGCCTAGTGTAGGATTATTTTTTCTTTTTTTTTTGATAAAAATATTATTTTTATTAATTTTGTAATGATCAAGGCAAGGAATATAAATTATTATAACTTTTCAATTTTTTTTTTTACATAGATATCGAAATAGACTATTTTTTCACTATTGGAATAAGGACATCAAATTTGAGTGCATTGATATTTTTCATATTTTTTTGGCCATAGTCTCCTATTTTTCATACTGCCTCAAACATTTCATAAATCATTTTATAAAAAATTATATTTTAATAAATAAGTGAAATAAATAGTAAATATTATTAAAATTTATTAAAAAACATATTATTTGGAAGCTCATAAAGAGACCTATTTATATATAGAGCCACATGTTTTTATTTTATTTTTTCATTCTAATAATTGGCATATGAAGTGAAAATTTTAGGCCAATAGTAGCTTTCCACTTTAATAGGTGAGGATTTGATGCCACATGGGGTTCAAATGAAGGGGGTTTGAAATAAAGGGGTTCATTCAAATCCCCTCTGAGTAAATCAATTTATTTTCCAGTTTATTTAAATTAATCATATGTATAATGTAAAATGGCCAATAAACTTAGGGGGTTTATCAAAATTACTTTCATGAGTAATCATTAAATCAAACTTAACTATCACTATGTATCAATAATTTTGGGTATTCTTGAGAAATTAGTGAGTGCTACGTATTAACAACTTGGAGTATTCTCAAAAATCTAGTGTCTTCTAGGTTTCAATAGCTTAAAATATTAATTTATAACCTATAATCTAATAGGTATAAATGACTTAATATATTCTTGATAACCTAGAAACCACTAGATATGAATGACTTGGGATATTGTTAAGAACCTAGTGACTACTATGTATTAGATACTTATTGTACTCTTGGTGTAGATATATAATTTTAGTCATAGGTATTTGCTAATGTTAACTCTTGACACATCCTAAATTACATGAATTTTGAAAAAACACATGACTCTTATTAACCATTCCTCTAATCATTTTATCCATATGCAAGCTTAACTTTTCATTTTTCATTACTACTATACAAAAGTGTCAAAGTCACATGCTAAAGTTTATTTAAATAGCTATTATGTTATCTCCATAGTAGGACATGTGTCCCTAATATTTTAAGACAATTAAAGCTTAGGCATAGATGAGGATTATCACACTCCTATCCAATTATGTATGTCATAAGAATTATGAAATTGATGGAAGTGCATAGCATGAAACTTATAATGCATATCCTGTGACTAAGAACATATAATATTGATGGTGTAAACAAGGCAATTATTGAAAATTTTCATAATTCATACCATTAAGTAGGTTGGAAGAAATGTACCAAAGATGGTAACACTAATTGATGCATTATTACAACTTATTTGGTAAGTTTTCAAATAAAGAATAAGCAATTGATTAGAAAAACAAGTTGAGTATTGCATATAAATAGAATAACTCTAATTAAAGGAATTGGGAGATGTATAAAACTTTATGTTTCTAATAATAATAACTTATGGGCATTATCTCATAGATTTAAACTAAATACAAGGGTATCACCTGATATTATATATGTTGTGAAAATAAGAGGTGGTTCTCATAACTGTGAACCACATCCTAAACATTTTTTAAAGATGAATCAAACATAACTGTAATCTAAATCTATCAAAAATTATCTAAATTTTTTTATTGGTCAAATATATTTTGTAATGGCCAAACCCTTATATACTAAAATCAATCAAAAACACACTAGTTGTTGTTTTATGTAACATGTCCAATTTTTGATGCGTTATGATATTTCTCATCTTGTTCATTGAACTTTTTATACAAAAAATATTTTTTATGAGCATGGAGTGGAAACCATACCAAAATCATCAATGTAATTTATATCCATATTAGAAAATTTGTCCCTAATATTTTAAGATAATTAAACCCTAGGCATACATGAGGATTATCACACTCCTATTCAATTATATATGTTATGAGCATTATCAGATTGATGAAAGTGCATAGGACGAGACTTACAATGCATACCTTAGGATTAAGAGCATATAGTATTGATGGTGTAAACAAGGAAATTATTGAAAATTATCATAATGCATACCATTAAATAGGTGTGAAGAAATGTACCAAAGATGGTAACACTACTAGATGCATTATTATAACTTCTTTGGTAAGTTTTCAAATAAAGAATAAGCAATTGACTAGACAAACAAGTTGAGTATTGCATATAAATAGAAAAACTCTAATTAAAGCACTTGGGAGATGTACAAAACTTTACATTCCTAATAATAATAGCTTGTGGGTATTCTCTCACAGACTCACCAAAAAATACAAGGCTATAGGTTATTCCCTAAAATATTTACTTGAAGAATTTAAGAGAGATAACACAAGGGTATCACCTGATATTATATATGTAGTGAAAACAAGAAGTGGTTCTCATAACTGTAATCGAAATCTATCAAAAAATATAATTTTTTTTATTAGTCAAATATATTTTATAATGACCAACCTTATATGCTAAAATAAATCGAAAACACTCTAGTTGTTGTTAGATACAACATGTCAAATTTGTAATGCATTATGATATTTTTCATCATGTTCATTGAACTTTTTATACTAACAATATTTTTTATGAGCATGGAGTGGAATCCATACCACAATCATCAAGGTAATTTATTCCATCCATTTTTGGTGAAAGATGGGATGGACAAATTTTTATAATGGGGCATGTTTGGATGGAACTTTCAACATTTGTGGTTGATTGCCAATATTAAAAAATTGTACCCATGAGGAGAGTATACTTCAAATTGTTCAATAATTGGTTGGTTTTAGTAAATATAACTATATGGTAGATCAATTAAAATATGGAGAAGAATCTAAAAGGATTGATCTTGTTACAAAAAAAAAATACGTTGGGTTGAAGCATAATACTATGTCCCAATTTTTGGTACAAAGGGGACAACAAAGGATGAAAATATGAAAAATTCTCAATTTATATAGCCAATAGAGACTTAATCTTATGAAATGTCAAAATGGTTTAAATTAATGAAATTTAGCATTTTAATTTTAGATTATATTTATTATTTTTTGAAAAAATAAATAAAAAATAAAAAATATATATATTTTAATACCTAAACACACAATGTGTTATTTCGTGTACAAATTTTTTTGTTGTATACATGATTTTTCGTTATTATTTTCTCAAAACATAATATTTTTTTAATATTTTTTGCAAAGAGGTCTTAGAAACATGGACGTAGTGTAAGATTATTTTTTATAATTTTGTGATAAAAAAATATTTTTTTATTAATTTTTTAATGATCAAGGCAAGGAATATTGATTATTATGACTTCTTCTCAAAATAATTTTTACATACATGTGTAAATAGACTATTTTTTCACCATTGGAATAAGGACATTAAATTTGAGTGCACTGATATTTCTCATATTTTTTTGGCCATAGTTTCTTATTTTTCCTATTGCCTTAAACATTTCATACTTCATTTTATAAATAATTATATTTTAATAAATAACAATATTATTTGAAAGCTCATAATAAGACCTATTAATATATAGTGCCACATGTCTTTATTTTATTTTTTCATTCTAATAATTTGCATGTGAAGTGGAAATTTTAGGCCAATAGTAGATTTCCACTTCAATAAGAGAGGATTTGATGCCACATGGGGTTCAAATGAAGGGGGTTTGAAATAAATGTGTTCATTCAAACATCCTCCGAATAAATCAATTTATTTGCTAGTTTATTTAATTAATCAAATGTATAAAGTAAATGGCCAATAAACTTAGGGGGTTTATCAAAATTATTTTCATGAGTAATCATTAACTCAAAACTAACTGTCACTATGTATCAATAATTTTAGGTATTCTTGGGAAATTAGTGAGTGTTAGGTATCAACAACCTGGAGTATTCTCAAAAATCTAGTGTCCTCTAGGTATCAATAACCAAAAATACTAATTTATAACCTTTAATCTACTAATTATAAATGCCTTACTTTATTATTTATAACCTAAAAACAACTAGGTATGAATGACTTGGGATATTCTTAGGAACCTAGTGACTACTATGTATCAGAGACTTGATGTATTCTTGGCATAGACATATGAATTAAGTCACAGGTATTTGATAATTTTAATTATTGACACATCTTAAAGCTCATAAATTATGACAAAACACATGACTCTTATTAACCATTCCTCTAATAATATTATCCATATGTAATCTTAACTTTTAATTTTTTAGTACTATTATACAAATGTTTCAAAGTCACATGCTAATGTTTATTAAAATAGCTATTATGTTATCTCCATAATAGGACATGTGTCCCTAATATTTTATGATAATTAAACCCTAGTAATACCTGAGGATTATCACACTCCTATCTAATTATGTATGTCATGGACATTATTAGATTGATGAAAGTGCATAGGATGAGACTTATAATGCATACCCTAGGACTAAGAACATATAGTATTGATGGTGTAAATAAGGTAATTATTGAAAATTTTCATAATGTATACCATTAAATAGGTGTGAATAAATGTACCAAATATGGTAACACTACTCGATGCATGATTACAACTTCTTTGGTAAGTTTTCAAATAAAGAATAAGCAATTGATTAGACAAACAAGCTGAGTATTACATATAAATAGAAAAACTCTAATTAAAGCAATTAGGAGATGTACAAAACTTTATATTTGTGATAATAATAACTTGTGGGAATTCTCTCATAGAATCATAAAAAAATACAAGGCTCTAGGTTATTCCCTAAAATATTTACTTGAAGAATTTTAAAGAGATAACACAAGGGTATCACCTGATATTATATATGTTATGAAAATAAGAGGTGGTTATCATAACTGTGAACCACATCCTAAACATTTGTTAGAGATGAATCAAACATAAATTTAATCTAAATCTATCAAAAAATATCTAATTTTTTTTATTTGTCAAAGATATTTTATGATTGCCAAACCCTTATATGTTAAAATCAATCAAAAACGCACTAGTTGTTACTGTATGCAACATGTCAAATTTTTGATGCATTATGATATTTTTCATCATGTTCATTGAAATTTTTATACTAACAATGTTTTTTGTATCATGGAGTGGAATCCATACCAAAATCATCAATGGAATTTATTCCATCCATTTTTTGTGAAAGATGGGATGGACAACTTTTTTAATAGGGCATGCTTGGATGAAACTTTCAACATTTTTGGTTGATAGCCAGAATTTAAAAATTATAAACAAGAGGAGAGTATACTTTAAATTGTTCAATAATTTTTTGGTTTTAGTAAATAAAAATATATGACATATCAATTAAAATATGGAAAGGAATCTAAAAGGTTTGACCTTGTTACAAAACAAATATATGATGGGTTGAAACACAATACTATGTCCCACTTTTTGGTACAATGGGGACAACAAAGGATGAAAATATGAACATTTATCAATTTGTATAGACAATAGTGACTTAATCATATAAAATGTGAAAATGGTGTAAATTAATGAAATTTATCATTTTAAATTTAGATTACATTTTTTTTTTTGAAAAAATAAAAAAATAACTGTTTTATTACCTAAATACACAATATTTATGTTTCACATAAATTTTTTTTATAGAGTATTTGATTTATCCTCATTATTTTCTCTAAACAATATATTTTCTTAAGATTTTTTTGAAACAGGTCTTAGAAACATGGATGTAGTGTAAGATTAGTTTTTATAAATTTTTATTAATTTTTTAATGAACAAGGCAAGAAATATAAATTATTATGACTACTTCTCAAAATATTTTTTACATATATGTCAAAATAGACTATTTTTTTCACCGTTGGAATGAGGACATTAAATTTGAGTGCATTGATATTTTTCATATTTTTTTGGCCATAGTCTCCTATTTTTCATACTGCCTCAGCCATTTCATACTTCATTTTAGAAATAAGTATATTTTAATAAATAAGTGATAATAAATATTAAATATTATTAAAATTTATAAAAAAAACATATTCCTTAAAAGCTCATAAAAAGTCCTATTTATATATAGATCTACATGTTTTTATTTTAGTTTTTCATTCTAATAATTCGCATATGAAGTGGAAATTTTAGGCCAATAGTAGCTTTCTACTTTAATAGGTTAGGATTTTATGCCATAAGGGGTTCAAATGAATGGATTTTGAAAGAAAGCGGTTCATTCAAACCCCCTCTGAATAAATCAATTTATTTTCCAGTTTATTTAAATTAATCAAATGTATAAAGTAAAATGACAAATACACTTAGGGGGTTTATCAAAATTACTTTCATGAGTAATCAATAACTCAAACTTAACTGTCACTATGTATCAATAATTTTGGGTATTTTTGAGAAATTAATGAGTGTTAGGTATTAACAACTTCTAATATTCTAAAAAATCTAGTGTCCTCTAGGTATCAATAACATAAAATATTAACTTATATCCTATAATCTGATAAGTATAAATGAAGTACTCTATTCTTGATTACCTAAAAACCACTAGGTATAAATGACTTGGGATATTCTTAAGATCCTAGCAACTACTATGTATCAAAGACTTATTGTATTCTTGGCGTATGCATATAACTTTAGTCATAGGTATTTATTAATATTAATTATTGACACATCCTAAACAACATGAATTGTGAAAAACACATGACTCTAGTTAACCATTTATCTAATAGTTTTAGCCATATGCAAGCTGAACTTTTCATTTTTCATTACTACTATACATAAGTTTCAAAGTCACATCCTAAAGTTTATTAAAATAGATATTATGTTATCTCCATATTAGGAAATGTGTCCCTAATATTTTAAGATACTTAAACCCTAGGCATACATGAGGATTATAAAACTCCTATCCAATTATGTATGTCATAAGCATTATCAGATTGATGAAAGTGCATAGGATGAGACTTACAATGCATACCCTATGACTAAGAACATATAATATTGATGATGTAAACAAGGTAATTATTGAAAATTTTCATAATGCATACCATTAAATAGGTATGAATAAATGTACCAAATATGGTAACATTACTCGATGCATTATTACAACTTATTTCATAAGTTTTCAAATAAATAATAAGCAATTGATTAGACAAACACGTTGAGTATTTCATATAAATAGAAAAACTCTAATTAAATCAATTGGGAGATTTACAAAACTTTATGTTTTTGATAATGATAACTTGTGGGCATTCTCTAATAGACTCAGAAAAACATACAAGGCTATAGGTTATTCCCTAAAATATAAAATTCAAGAATTTTAGAGAGATAACACAAGGGTATCACCTAATATTATATATATAGTGAGAATAAGAGGTGGTTCTCATAAATGTGAACCATATCCTAAACATTTTTTTTTTGATGAATCAAACACAACCATAATCAAAATCCATCAAAAGATATCTATTTTTTTTTTATTAGTCAGATATATTTTGTAATGGCCAAACCCTTTTATGCAAACATCAATCAAAAACACACTAGTTGTTGTTGCATGCAACATGTCAAATTTTTTATGCATTGTGATATTTTTCATCAAGTTCATTGTAATTTTTATAATAACAATATTTTTTATGAGCATAGAGTGAAATCCATACCAAAATCATCAAGGGAATATATTCCATCCATTTTTTGTGAAATATGGGATGGAAATTGTTATTATAATAGGGTATGTTTGGATGGAACTTTCAACATTTGTGCTTGATTGCTAGAATTTAAAAATTGTACCCATGAGGAGACTATACTTGAAATTATTCAATAATTGGTTGGTTTTAGTAAATATAAATATATGACATATCAATTAAAATATTTAAAGTAATCTAAAAGGTTTTATCTTGTTATAAAACAAATATATGTTGGGTTGAAGCATAATACTATATCCCACTTTTTGGTACAAAGGGGACAACAAAGGATAAAAATATGAACATTTCTCAATTTGTATAGACAATAGTGACTTAATCATATAAGTTTAGATTACATTTATTATTTTTTGAAAATATTAAAAAAATCATTTAATACCTAAACACACAATGTGTATGTTTCGCTTACAAAATTTTTTATTGAGTATTTGATTTGTCCTCATTATTTTTCCAAAACATAATGTTTTCTTATGATTTTTTGCAAAGAGGTCTTAGAAATATGGACATAGTGTAAGATTACTTTTTATAATTTTTTGATAATTTTTTTTTAATTATTTTTTAATGATCAAGGCAAGGAATATCAATTCTTATGTTTTGTAGATTATTTTTTTCACAATTGTAATAAGTACATTAAATTTGAGTGCATTGATATTTTTCATTTTTTTTTGCCATAGTCTCTTATTTTTCCTACTGACTCAAACATTTCAAAATTCATTTTATAAATAAGTATATTTTACTAAATAAGTGAAAATAAATATCAAATATTATTAAAATTTATAAAAAAATATATTATTTGAAATTTGATAAAAATACCTATTTATATATAGAGCCACATGTTTTTATTTTATTTTTTCATTCTAATAATTGGTATATGAAGTGGAAATTTTCTACCAATAATAGCTTTTGAATTTAATAGGTGAGGATTTGATGCCATATGGGGTCAAACCCCCTATGAATAAATCAATTTATTTTCCTATTTATTTGAATTAATTAAATGTATAAAGTAAAATGGCCAATAAACTTAGGGGGTTTCAAAAATACATGTGGGGGTTAAAATGAAGGGGGTTTGTTCGAACCCCATTTTTTGTTTTCAGATTTGGATGGACATGGCTTTTATGTGGGACTCACTAAAGTGATTTATAACAACAATTTATAAATTTATGGAAAATTTTAGGGAGGAAATTGTATATGAGTATGCAAGGAATACACATAGAGCTCAATGTCTACATGAATAATTCAAGTTAAGTAAGTAAACATTTCCTCTAGGTACTATTGTTTCAATAGTTGATTTTGTAGAGAATTATACATTGTAACAACAAAAATAAGTTCAATCACAATAACATAATTCAATAAAAGTTTCCATTTTTTGCATATAGCATTTATTAATACACCTAAAAATAAAATAAATGATCAAAAAATATTATAGGAGTACCACTTATATCTCAGTCATGATCAGATACATTATTCAAAGTATGTGCAAGGTTTTTTTTTAATATTTTATGGAAATTTGAGTGAAAGGAAGATTACTTTCAATCAACAATATATTTAGTCAGATAATTGCATGTCACATTATAAGAATGCATAATATGTTCTACTGACTAATCATGATGCATATGACCACTAGTGTATAACATATTTTCAATCTCACTAAAGTAGGGCATGGAGAATGGGATATTGGTACTACATTACCATGTGTTGAAAAATAACTTTAAAGTCATGATTTAAATTTTGAAGATGGTAATAATTTGATAGATGCAAAAAACATGGTTAAATGATGTAAAGAAAATATGAGCCATAGTGCTCAACAAAAGTCCATTACTCATAGATATTTGTGGCTGATGGAGGATGAACATTTGGAAAGATATGAAGATTATATCATAATAACATGATAAAGTGAGTTATGCTCATTTCATAGCTCAAACGTAGGCTCTTGGATGGTTCATATGAGGCACATGCCCTGCTTTTATTCTACATGTATTAACTTTTTTTTGGAATGAGTGTGAGTCATAAGAATGGGTGGATGAATGGAGTTATAGGCCTCTAGTTCTAATTTACAATTGTAAAGTTCCACTAGCATTACAACTTATAGAGTTGACATCATCACATCAGTTTTACCATGTCTCTGATCTAGTGAAAGTAGGTACATCAATATATAATAAATTTGATATATATAATAGTAGATCATGTTATAAAATCATGTTTTGATTTATAATGTATGGCATGTTTATTTAGTTATTAAAAATGAGGAGAAGGATGAAGGGACATACTACTATTTGTGATGGTGTGTAGAGGAAAAATAGAATTTGAATTCTATTGTCATAGATGAGAAAAACATTCACTATCCCATTAGGTCTATGGTAGTTACTATAACTTGCCTTCAATGTTATCCTATCAAAAATTCAAATGTATAATTGTCTGAAGACTAAAAAGTAAGTAGGAAGATACTCTACTATTCAAATTTGGTTCATACATTAAATGTTCAATTGCATAAATATTGGGGTATAATATAAAAATGACTCTCTAGAAGGTTCATGAAATTGATCATGAATCAATTTTTACTATTACAAAAAATAGATATAATCCTAGTGGATCCTTATATTCAACTTCCAATTTATATTGACATTTCTTTTGAACCATGATTTAGCTTTGTCATCCAAAATAGTTCCATCAAATTTAGGTGGGTTCACCATTTTCATATATCTAGCCAAATCTGTAACTACTTGAGCTATCACATTTTGAGTGTTTTCCCACTGAATAGGAAGATCTTTGGCTACATATTGATGTAGTTACTCTTCATGGCCTTGAACTTCCTACTCTCAGGGTAAAATTTGATCCCTAGTCTCATTTATCATTGTAAGAATCTGATCTGACTTTGTTGGTTTCTTAGTGGTAAATTGATCAGGATCAAATATAAGTTTGTTATCATTAACATTTGAAGGACCCTCTTCAGATACTCTAAATTTTACCATTATCCTTTCTAGTAAATAAAAATATATGAAAACATTAGTGGACTCATTAAGTCTTTGAGTTCGATCCATAGCTCTGGTATAACATGCAACATCCCCATTGGGATCTACTTAGAATAACATAATTTTACTTAAAAAATATAATTAACATATTCATTCAATATATTTAACCATGAGAATATAATTAGTGATCTATTTCAAACACTATAACCATATTAACTGTAAAATAGGCATGCAAAATCTATCTATCCTTGATCACTATCATCTGATAAAACACAATATAAGCATGTAATATTTATCTGTCACTAAAAGTAATTATATATTTCCAACCGTGATTGGTAAAAACATACAAACAATATTTTTGATGTACAACAAGTAATTTATTTTATTTCATCTAGAATAATGTTTCAATAAAAATAAATCCTATATAATATGCAAGACACAAGGCTCCATAAAGCATGATTTCTTGAACTCTAGTATCTATGGTAATCTCAAGTGTAGTATCTAAATAAGTACCATTATGGAGAGGGAGAGCATCATTTGAGAAATTTTCCACACCAACCATGAACCATCAATACCCACACAATCCCCCATCAGGGAATGACCCTCCCTTCACAGATGAGTAGATAGTGACAATGTAGAAATCTTGAGAGATAAGATAGTACCCATGTGCTATATATTTCTAAAAATATGAAGTGTACCATAGAGAAATCTATTCCAACATGATATCAAATAAACATGTAAAAAATATATATGAAATGTAAATGTATAACCAAACATTAATTTTTGTAATGTTTTAAATAGGTATTTATCTCTGAGATTAGCCAAATTCATACACATCACTTGATCAAATTACTTTCATCTGACATTGGTGAAGTTAGTGATCTAGTGTAGTCTATCTCACTACGTACTTAGTACCATCAGTAAAATATTTTTTTTAATATAAATATAACCAATAGATTCATACATATTACTTCCTAATAGAAGGCATAAAATATGCTAAACACATGAATAATCAAATGCATGCATTTAGTTTGTCAAACATATGAATGAATATCCACTATATTACATAAACATAACAAGTATAGTTTATACTATCCGAGTATAATCTATATTAAAAAATACTATTTTTTGTAAGTAGATTAAAATATATAATAACTTATTAAAATATAATAATTAAGTTTAGTTTTATCCCCAATGATAAGCTCGAGTAGATAGGATGAATGACTTTTATTACATAAGTCTTAAGTCTAATTCTTGTTTGACACCCTATGAGGTATCGCAACTTAGGGCTAGATGCTAGCCTACAATCTAAAGTGGCCATGAGGATAATAAATCATAGTCAAGTGATTTAGCTATGGATCATTTGATGGATATTCTGAACCTAGACCCACCACCACTAAGGTTGAATTGTAGATGAAATTTGAATTATGATGGGGATCATGATGGAGGAGTAGTACAAAGCTCACAATGGTGGTGAAAATAATGAGGAGCAAGAGTGAGAGCATTCAAAATGTGAGCTTTTCAAGGGCCAAATTGATGTTTATTAGGTATAAGAAGAAGATATCGAGGAAGAGGAGTTCAAGGAGTAGATTGAGGAAGCCATAGAATATTTACTAAAAGATATTAAGGTTTTACAAGGTTCAATTTTTTAGCAAGAAAAGTGCCCATTTTTATATGTGAATCTAAGGAGGATTGTGTCTTTGGCCATGCTTAATAAATATAGCCTTCAGATAAAGGTGCATCCTTTGTAGAGATTGTGGGTAGCAAAGGAGTTAGGTCTAGAACAACCTTCCTCCACTTTGGAGCAGCACCTTGAATTTTATATCCTACCTCTTACTTCTTTTATTATTCCTTTTTCTTGTCCATCTCCATATGAATCCATCCTATAGGAGCAAAAGGTAGTGTTGTGGGTTCAGACCATGACTAAAAATTGTGAGGAGGTTGAAATGGTAGGATCACCAATTTTTATGTCACCCCATTATTTTTAGGGGTCATTATAGATTTAGATTTTTTTTTTGCTTGGCTGGATGCTCAGTGGAGCCTTGCTATTTTTTTTGAAGATGTGAATGGTTCATGGGTTGCTTCAGTGGTTATCAAATGCTTTTATTCATTCCTTTCTTTCTAATAGATTTTTCATTTTGAGGGTTTAATCTATCTGTTATATGGAGCATGGTCTTTGGAGGGATCAAAACAAGTGGATGCTTATGTGTTTCATAGTCTAGCCCTGGTAGTTTGGGCACCTAATCTATGAATTTGGTGTTTTATAAAGAAGTCATGGCTAGTGTCTAGATCTCTATGTAGAGTAAAATGGAAACTATTTTACCCTAATTTTTAAGGATTTCATTATATTTTATGTATTAGAGCTTCTTGGCCTAGGTAGCTAGGGTTTGCCTTGCTAGTTTATCATAGTCTATGGTTCTTTTTGTCTCTTATGGAGTTTTTGAAGAATGTGTTTGTCTATGGTCTTGGAAAAGTATTTTTGAGGATTTATTTATTGAATTATGGATTGGTTCATAGGTGTTGATCACTAGTTTTAGTTATTGGTATCTTTTTGATATTGTCCTAAGGGTTTTGGCCTCTAATAATTTTAATTCAATTGATGGGTTTAGCCAATATGATGGTGTTTTGTCATTTTAAGACAAATCCTTTATACGAAGTGGCGTATTAAGGATTTAGATCAATTGGGTTTTATGGAAGATTGGAAAATGGTATGAAGTAGGAATAATATTAATTTTCTTAGATCTTTGTTTAGAATTATGAGTTCTTTTTACAAGAACTCTGAGTTATTCTTTTGATTTTTTTGTTATTAAAACTGAAGTCTTTTTAATACTTGTTGTTTCTGATCTCTTGATTATTGTTGGGTTATATGCCTTGATGGTTATACCATTAAGCCATACAAAAAAAATTCCTTTTAAATTTCATGTGTTATAAGGTCTAAAGAACCGTAAACTCTCCATTATCGATCCAAAAATAGAATCAAGTTTAGTTCTACAAATTCTTTCACAATGATATAGAGTTGGTATCCAAATGCCAAGAAACATGATCCCAACCCTTTGTTCCAATTACATCATATTAAAATGACATATACCATCTCATTTCAATTATTTACCCATGACTTGTATTGGATTTAACATTCCATGATGTCACTACTAAAAATGGTAAGGGTGCCTAACCTATCCCACCTCTTTTTATAATAGAGTACATTCTTCCTAAGCCTAGGCTTTTTATCAAATCAAAATGATATTATCTTATTGACCAATTGAGTAAAACACATGCTCGATTTTTAATGTTTCAACTTTTAAATAAATAAAATATCTAAAATAATATTTTTTATGAGCCATTACATGACATGGAAGTACCAAATGATAGGGAACCAACAAATTATATAGATTTTATGGAATATCTCAAAAACAACAAAAATATTATTACCTTTGATCCAAAATATATACCATAAAAATATATTATTCACCTGTATATGCCTTTATTCATACCAGAGTGTATGCATCACAAGGGAATAATGTGTTAGTTGATAACGCTTCAAGCATAAACATTTTTGGCACAAATTTATTAGCTTGCATGTATTTTAGGAAAAATATTCTCCAAAATTTAGATATCAAAGGATTTGATAAATAATGTATCCATCCAATTGGCCAAATATTTTTTTTGACTCTCATATTTAATAAGGAAAATTGATTTACAGTTTTGACATGTCCTGATAGCACTACTAATCATTAAAAAATATTTTTTTTATATATTATTTCCAACATCCACGATAGCATGTTGAAAGGCTCAATAGATAAAATACTACATGTAACACATAAAAGAGATGGCTAAACTAGTATGGGATTATATGGAAAATAATATTTTCTTACACACAAAATAGCATAACTATGTGGCTTAAAGAAAGAACGTAACCCTCTCTAAAATTAATATATGTATGTAAAAACATAACACATTAAGAGAGTTGATCTAATTGTTGTAGGTATCCACATCTAATATGCAGGTCCGGTTAGTATTATAATGTCACTGATCTTAGGACAAAACATTAAGGTTTTCAAATATATATATATATATATATATATATATATATATATATATATATATATATATATATATATATATATATATATATATATATATATGTATGTATGTATGTATGTATGTATGTATGTATGTATGTATGTATGTATGTATGTATGTATGTATTTTACACACATATATACATCATACATATATAATATATATATGTATGCATATATACATATATGTATGTATATGTGTGTGTGTGTGTGTGTGTAAATAATATTAGTAATTTATATATTTAAATGATACTTACTGAAATATATAAATTAATAATATTAGGATGTTTAAGAGCTTACGCACTTTTACACTCTTCGTTACCTATGCTTATAGAGAGAGGGCACTAGACTAGAGTTGGATTGGTGGGATTTTATTAAGATTGCATTATTAATGGGAAAGGGATTAATATTACGTTATGATGTAGTTAACACTTGGAATACATCTGAATAAGTTAAAACTGGTTGTTAACATGTACCTCAAGGGTGAACATTTGGTATTAGTAGTAGTATATAAGGTGCTAGTGATAGTATATTATGGTTGTAACATATTATTTTGATTGGTGTTGCTTAAATCTTCTTAATTAGTCATTTCATTATGTGTTTTGTACTTTTTGTGGTGTGTTATGTGTTGTTATCCCTTAAAATTTTATTTTATTTGGTATTAATAACATACTAGTAGAATTCCATTTATTTTTCCATGTGTTTCTTAAGTTTTGATGGGTGAAAACAAGTTTAAATATGATAAATAGATGTTAATGAACTTTTATTTTATTTAATCATTTTTCCCTATATATGTTGTTTAGAATGGTTAGGTGTTAATTTAAGTCATTGATAAAGATAATCCTACATTCATGAGGATGTGAGGACATGTCTATCTACCACCTATATATGTACCTTTACTAGAATGTTTTTGGCTAATGATGTAAATGTTAATAATTGAATATTTCACTTATTAAAGACTTGTTTCTTTTCTGTCTTAGTTTTTTGCCTCTACAACAAATATATCTTATGCATAATTTATTTTTTACATATTATATATATTTATATTTCATGTTTCCTCAAACCTCGATGTGGCATAATCTGACATGGTAACAGATCATGGTTTCTAGTAAATGAATGGCAAAATTCTTAGTGAAGTCTTGAGTTCTAGCTTACATGTAACATATATGTCATTCATTAACCTAGCACATTCAAGATTTACTATTTCTCATATTTCACATTTCTTCTAAGGTCCTTTATGGATCTAATTTTAGAAAAAGAACAAGGTATCTCCTACTAGTCATCTATCATCTAGTAGGTTTTCATGTAAAATGATTTTTGCCATTAGATTTAAAAGGTGTCAAAATATAAGGATCCGTTATAAAAATGAATTAATTTCATGATATTCAATTTCATCTATTTTGAAGGGTTTGAAGGCATTTTCAATGATTTTGCACAAATCTTTAATATCAAGGTATCCATGGAAATATAAAATTTTGAGGTTTTTCGGGTTTGTTGGTAATTTTTTTTACCTATTTCATAGAATTTGTAGAATTTTTCCATATCTAAATATTTCATACTTGGAATAATTTTCATACCTAATTGTAGTCCTTCAATAGAAATTCTAGTTGCTCAGGTAACCACCAGATTTGAGAACTACTCAAGAAACTATTAACCATGAGAGCTACTATGGTAATCATTAATCAAAAACTTATTTGGAAGCCCCCAATGTTTAAACCTTAGACATCTCCAACACCTATTGAAGGACCTCTACTTCCAGCATCCCAACTACCAATGCCCCAACTACTGATGGATATCCTCCTTCTAATTCCTAAAGTTTGGATGCTAGATTTACCTAGACTGTCAACACCCTCCAAAATTTTAACAATTGTAGAAGAGGACTGCATCTATCAGGGAAAAGACTAATGAATTCACAAGGGGATTAAATGTCCAATAAAAAAAATGATGATTGTTAGAGGTCTACTAAAATACAATGCTTAAACTTCAATGACTACAAAAACAATTGTTATTTTTAAAGAGGTGCATTTTGGTCTTGTAAGTCCAATGTGACAGATACAATATAGTCCTATATTTGGGGCCTATTGGTGATATTAACAAACACATAAAAGGTGACGTCATCAAGGGGGAACATTCATCCTAAGCCTTAACTCCCTGGTCGTATGTGAGTTTAACCATTGCTAACAACTAACCTTAGGGGCTTACATTTTCCATGAAAAGTTGAGTCAAAATATTTGCCTACCCAAAATAATTTCGAAATGGAGATTTTTATGCAATCAAAAACTTCAAACTCATACAATTTATAGAGTGCAACTCCTTTTCAAGTGTCTTTTTTTTAATGTGTGAGTTTTTCAAGCTCTATACATTGGTTTTATTCTCGAAGTTTGTAAAATTGAACCTAATGAAATTGAATACTATCAATACAAATAAAAATCTAAAAGGCCAAGATTCTAAACAATAGCTAGTATTGATTTATATTGAATAATTCAAATAATTACAAATCATGCATAAATAAGCTTCAACTTGAAATTGGAGTTGACATACAAAATTTGGAACCCTAAAAATAAATAAAGCTTGACATATTATTTTTACCACCACCTATTTTCATTAAGTTTCACATGCAAGCACACGTAAAATCTTTTAACTTAACTTGGTGGCTATGTGGATTGACATGTTCCTAATAAAACAATAACATATTTTAACTTGGTGATTACGTGGATTGATAGGTTCATAATCCAACAACAAATGTTACCCACATAATGGATACGAAACCAAATTCTTCTATGGAAATGAAAATAAATTACCGTTTCAGATATTGAAATTAAAGCATACTGCAAGCCATACGACCTGCTGCAACATTGAAGATACTATGGGCAGAGTTCACAACTACTGTGTATAATTGATTGACGAGAATCTAAGATTTAGAGTCATGATTTTGCTATATGATATGAAATTACATTTACATAAAAAATTGGATTTAGTATCAATAATTTAAGGAGAAAGCAAAAACTTTAGACGATAATAAGACCGTGCATGCATGACATTCAATTTCTTTCCCGAGGAATAGTTGTCTCCAAAACAATATTTATTGCTAACATAGGATAACACAAAACAAAATGGGGGTGCTAAAGGCATAATACTCGTTGTAAAATAGAAAGCGATGAATATATGGAAAACGAAACGATCTATGGCTTGCGAGCAAGGAGAATGGAGTTGATGATCTCATCAGTTGGATGGATAACCGAGATGGTTTGCAGGGGTGACTGCGTCACAACGTCTTCTTCTTCCACAATTGGATATAAGAAGGCCCTCGCTCCGTGAGCACTTCGTATCACTAAAACACTTTTAGATTTCATGTGTCTCCATATATACTTCACGATCTTTATCTTCTCGTCTCTGCCAAGTCCCACTAACGCAGCCATGAATAGAACATCGTAACACCCCAGTGTTTCAGCGCTGACATGGAGAATGTCACAAGTAATGAAAGCCATCCTCTGTGACAGCAAGAGATCGTTGTGGGAGTCGAAGAGCTTTGCGGCGAGTGCATTGGCATTGACATCAATATCGTAGTTGTAAAACGTGGCAGTCCTGAGATGATGCATGTTAAGCACGATGCTCGTCAGAGGCAAGGGTCCCGACCCAACGAAGGCCACTCTCTTCACAGAATAAGAAATGCTTGTAACCGCCTTGCACAACATTGTATATTCCAACGCTGCCAGTTTTCTGTAATTCTTATATTATGTGAAGATGCTCAGGCTCGAGGCAGAAAGCGATCGAGACAATTTTCCCAATACGTTTGCATAGTGACACTCCAAATGCCCTTCGGCCTCCCCACAAATCTGAATCAAATGCGTTCGCATTTCCTGCACATCTTTACTTAACAAACGGACGTCCACATCACAGAGCACGGCAGTGTGCACAACCACACAAGTTGAGTATCCACGCGCATGGAGGGCTTCAGACTCTCTAACTCGGAGATTTCTTGGTATCTTTCCTTCACCCTCGCCACCAACACCTCCTCGGGGATGACATTCATTTCTTCTCCCTTTATTATGTTGAGAGCCATATTATCCTCTGTCCGAGCACTTAAGATATTGTTTCAAACACTAAGCGCTTCTTTGTGTTTTGGAACAAATGTAATGCTGTGTATATATAACACTCCTACCAATAGCATTCCACTTGGACAGGTATTACACTGCAAATCCAATCCCTCTCCTCCTCGATTCCGTTTACACCTTGAGCCTTGCTCTATTTTGTCCTCTGTATTTATTTTATGCCCTATCAAATCCCAGTCCACACATTATTTTGAATGTCAAGTTGAACGTGGAATCTCGCTTTACATTTTTGACATGCCCTTATAGCACTACTAATTATTAAAAATATATTTTTTATCATAATTTGGCCCAAGTCCACCACAGCAGGTCTAAAGGCTCAATAAACAAAACGCTACATGCAACATGGAAAAGACACGGTTAAACTAGTACATAGCGTTTCATAATGTGAAACTGAATACACTCACGAAACTCCTCCATATACTATTTTAATATATAAATTACTAATATTTGTAAGTAATTATTATTAATACAATATATTAAATAGTATTATAATATAAAATAATATTATACGATTATTTTATTATAATATTATGTATTATTATATTATATGTGTATGTATAGTATATTAACACGGGTTGGAGGTAGTTTTTTTAAAAATAAAATATGTTAAAAAAAAGAGTCAGAATGATTAAGATATGTTTTTATCTTAGATTAAAGAATAAGGCTTAAGCTGAGAGGCTACCCAAAGAGAAACAATTCCTAAACTCTAGTGATCAACAAGTCCAAGAAGGTCCACACTACAAAATGAAGAGCATTGAAAATTGACTAAAAGAATTAATCCTTCAATAAGCCCTTAACCAAAAACTAACTCATCAACAAGGCCCTCCACAATGGTAAAGAATAGGAAATATGTTCCCCCTTCATGAGAAAATGGAATTGTGAGTCTGCTATGAACCACAATAAATGGCCTTCTATAGATACTAAAATCTGATTTATGTACTACCTTAGTCTTGTACACTTGGAAATTTCCATCATAGCTAGAAATTTCAAATATAAAACTACTTAATGTTGAAAGGCTCATGTTCACTATTTCTTTGTGCCTAAATTGCTTATCTATTAATTTGACTATTTTTATTTTACTAACCAGACCTTCTATATTATGAAAATATATCTAAACTTGATCATTATCCTTCACTGCAAGTTTTGGAATTGTACCTATTTTATAGCTTCATGTACACTTGCATCCCATATAAACACCTATGTCAACATAAGTGTCCACATTCTCTACAAAGTGTCCAAAGCCCAAAAATCATCCAATTTAAAAATTAAAAATATCCTAAAGGTCAGTCTAAGTGATTCAGTGTGATATATTTCCAAAAGGGATTGATATATTTATAAGATCAACCCTCATTCATTCTTCACCTAGAAAACACCAAGAATTCATAAGGCAACTTACCAAGAATCACTCAATAAAATATTGAAGTGAGGAGACATGTCCTATTTGTCCATATTTCTAAATCGATCATAGAAGCAATATTCTTACATATTTGAAGCATTCTAATAGTAGTTCATGGTCCATATTTTCCAACTTACAAGCTAGGTGATTGCATGTCTTTACTTATCATAAATTCCATCCTCGCGTGCAAACAAACCAACATGTAGTTGATACTACATAAGTTTGAGGCCCTATTTGGAGTATTGGATATGTAGGAAGAACCCATTGACAAAGAGGTCCTCAGTAAAACTCTATACCATGAGCCAACAAACTCATTATTCTCAGAGTCACTCCAAGGGTGAGGAAGCTTGGGTTTAATCATTTGACAAAGGTAAATAATCTATGCATGTGATCTACAGACATTAGAAGAAAGGTCACATAAATCCCAAAAAGCTATTATGGTCATATCCTGATATCATCATTATTAAATAGATGTCTCTTGCAATATTGTTAGGCACTTACATCAATTCAACTATCTAGATCTAACACAAGCATATTAGACTACAAAACGAATATCTCCGAACTCTTATGAATGTTACAAGATTAGCTTCTAGTTCAATTGCACCATGTTCTAGATCAAACTTGCATGAGAATTATAAACTAGCTAAGTGTCATTTGTTTCAAATTCTTTCTAATATCTGTTGATAACCCAACCTTTGGTCTCAAAACCCTAGATTGACCTAAGGTTTCCTATTTTTTCTTTGGTTTATGATTTCTAAACTAAAATATTTTAAAATTGGATTTTCATTGTAGTAATCATGGATGCATGTATCATTTATATCCTTTTATAATATGTCATAGTAACCTTGGTTTGTTATATTTCATGCATAGCTAAATTAAATGAAAAATAATGGATAAGAATCAACTTTAGTTTTACAACTCCACTTGCAATATTATAGAGCCAATATCCATTTTCCAACAAGCATGCTCCCAATGCTTTGTTCCACCTAGATCATATTCAAGTGACATCTACTATTTCGTTTGAATTATCTACTCATCTTATAATGGATTTCAAATTCCATAATGTCACTACCCAAAAAGGTAAAAGTTCCCAACTGATCCCATCTCTTTTTGTTATATAATAGGTTCCTCATAATCCTAAATTTTTATCAAATCAAAATGATACGATCTTATGACCAATTGATCAAAACACATGCTAAAATTTCAATCTATTAACTCATAAATCAATAAAATACCTAAAAGGATATTTTATATAAAGTATTCGGGGTCATACAATAAAGAAATAATACTAAACTAACATATTATATAGCTGTTATGCAAGATCTCAAAAACAATTCAAACTTTATTACCTTTGATCTAAAAGATTTACCGTCAAAATATATTATTCACAAATATTTTCCTTTGTTCATACAAATGTGTATTCCTCATAAGGGAATAGAAAGAGTGTTAATTGATAACGGTTCAGGGATAAAATTTTGTGACATGAATTTATTAGCCACCATGGGTATTAGCATAGATCATCTTGAAAAACTAGATATGCATATCAAAGGATCTAATAATTCATGTAGCCCTCCAATCAGCCAAATATTATTTGAATCTCAAATTTAACGTGGACAATTACTTTACAATTTGACAAGGCTTGATAGTGCTACTAATTATCAAAATATATATTTTTTAAAATAATTTTTCCAACCTCCATGACAATATGTTTAAAGGTTCAATAGACAAAATACTACATATAGCAAATAAAAGACATGGTTAAACTAGTATAAATTTCATGATGTAAAACTAAATATTCTCATGATACTCCTTTGTGCAAGTCAATAATGTTGGTGACACGATTCAATTTTGGCTGAGAGCTTAGGGAACCTAAATTTTTAGGTTACATAGTTTATGGGTCACTTAACAATGATACACGAGCTTCCCTCTATCACTTTCCAAAGGAGAGTTTATGAAGGATATTTTCTAGGAAAGCCTCATATGGGTAATTTTGATAAAATCAATCCCTGGAGAGGTACACAAATACTTGATCTTTTATACATTTAGATTTATGTTATACAAATAATGCCTAATTATTTTTTGAAAGTTATATATCAACTTGTATTGATGAAAATACTATAAAGTGTTAGATTTACCTCTTAAAATAAAAATTATAGGTTGTAAACAAGTGCATTTAATTCAAAACAATGATAGAAAATCAATTTGGGCATTTCATTAAATGCATGAAAGTAATGTGTTCAAAACAACTGTTACCATCATGCATTATATATAAAATAATAGTTTCTTAGATACACAATATGAGAATGGTGTGGCTTAAAGAAAGAACATAACCCTCTTTAAAATTATTATATGTATAAAACACCATGCCATATTAAGAGATTTGATTTAATTATTATGGGCTACACATCTAATATGCAACTCTGATTAGTATTACAATGTCATTGATCTTAGGACAAAACATTAAGGTTTTAATTAATAAGATAATTATAAGTAAAATAATGTATTTTTATGATTTATTAATGCAACAAAGAGTAAAATTTATATTAAAAAAGGTTACCATAAATAACTTAACAGATTGTAGAGAAGGGAAGAGCCTATAATAGTGATTTATCAATAACAAACATGAAGGAGTCTAGAATCATTTATACTAAAATAATGTAATATTTATCCTAATTGCTATATATTATGCTAACATTCCATCCTTATTACATTATTTTTATAAATGTACCCCATAAAAAACTCAAATTTCACCTTTCCATGTGATTTAGTGAGTATATCAGCTATCTGTGCATCTATTGGGTTGTACTAGAGCTGGATGTGGTCGTTTAAGACTTGATCTTGAATGTAGTGACATTAGACCTCAATGTGTTTGGTTCTGTAATGAAAAATAATATTATTCACAAGCTTCAACACAACTTCATTATCCCAATGAATAAAAGTTGTCTTTTCTTTACTAATGCCCATATCAGCCAAAATACAACATAACCATATCACCTCGTACATAGCTCCACATGTGGCATGATACTCTACCTCCATGGATGAGAGATAAATAATAATTTGATTCTTACTAATCGATGAGATTGGTCTAGATCTGAGGTGAAATATGTATCCTTAGGTTGATTTTATATCATCAATAGATCCAATGTATTTTGAGTTAGTGTATCCATGAAAGAAGAACTAAGTATTCTTCTCATATTCAAGACCATACTTAAGTGTCCAAAAACCATATCTCAAAACATGCTTTGTTTTAACCTAGTGATATTTCATTGGCTCCTAAATGAATCTAGAGAGATATCTCACTACAAAACATATATCTAGTCTGGTGTAGGTCAAGTAAATGAGACTCCCAATGATCTATCTATAGAGAGTTTCATGCATTTGAGGTGAGTCATAGAATCAAGAGAGTTTTAGACTTTTCACCATTGGTGTTGAAAGAGGTTTACAATATAACATTTTATACTTTTCTAGGAGTGTCTTGGCATATTTTATCTCAGAGATATAAATATGATTATTTTTTTCTCCGAACCAAGATAGTAATGGCGTAGCCCTAAATCAATCATGTTGAAGGATATTTTGAGGTCATTCTTCACAATATTAACCTAATTTTTTGAACTTATAATGATTACAAGATCATGTACATACAAAAAAAAATGATGATTTCTATCCCTACCTTCTTCATAAAAAAGTTAGAATCTAGAGTGCTATAGGTAAAACAATGTTACAAAAGGTGATCAGCTATCTTGATTTACCATTCCTTAGGAGCTTGTTTCAATCCATAAAGATATTTGATGAGATGACATATCTTTTGAGGATGTTTTTCATCAATAAATCCTTTTGGTTGGGTAATGTAAACTTTTTATTTTAGATCACCATTAAGGAAAACACTCTTGATGTCTATTTATTGATGTTTCCATCCATTTTATGCTACCAGTGTACAAACAAATATAATTGTCTTGATCTTTGAAGTGGGTGGAAAAGTTTATTTATAGTCAATGCCTTCCTTTTGAGCATATCCCTTTGCTACAAGTCATACTTTATGATTGTTGATGGATCCATCTCCCTTATATTTAGTTTTGAAAACCCATTTGTAGCCTATGGGTTTCTTTCTTGTAGGCAGATCTACAAGCTCCCAATTGTGCTTCTAAATAAGTGATTCATGCACAACATCTATGGCTTTCTTCCATTGAGGTTGAATTAGTGCTTCTTGAACATTATCAAGTTTAGAGATGTAAACTATTATATTTTTCATTGCAAAATTTACCTCATTTTTTGTGTGACTCCTCATTCTAACTCCAAAATAACTATTCTAGGGAGTTTACACATGGGAGTCTTTGATGGTGCTTCATACCCACTTCAAATGAGAATTATATTTCTGATGTGAAGAACTACTTTTCTGATGTGAATAACTACCTGGTGGATGTTTTAATTCTCTAAGATCAACATACAACTCCCCTTACAACTCATCTTCTTTGTGATAAGTCTCCTCATCATCTGACTCAAAGAGTAATTGGTGAGAGGTGGTTGGTGTTGATTTTTCTTTCTACATCATTGAGTCAAAGGATGACTCATTGCAAACCACATCTCTACTTTTGTAGATTTTATTCATCTCAAGATCCTTGAGATGGTATGTTTTTGATGTAGTGTTATAGCCCAATAAGATGCATAGGAGTGTTTTCAACTCGAGTTTCTTTCTCTTTTACGCCGGGACACACATATATGTTATGTAACTGAATATATTACAAGAATAATTACGTGTATTTTGACTTGTAATCAGTCATGTTTTTTGACAAGTTGAAGAGATTGCATATTTTTATTTGTAATCAGTCATGTTAAAGAAAGAGAATTACAAGTCATTTTACTCACTGATGGGAAAATCAAGCTTGGAGATGTGCTTGATAATTACGTGATGAGAGATGGGGATGTTTCTTGGGGTGTTCAACCTTAGTTTCATAGTCTACATTATATCCAACCTTGAGTTCATCTCGTATTCTCTTTTCTTAGCAGCATAAATTGAATAAAAAGTATCCAATAAGTCCTTTGTGGATTAGCTCATTGAACCGAAGGTTATCACAATTATGGAGGGCTTCTAGCAAGGGAAAGTAGAAATCGGAGCTCCCCTGAGCATCACAACTATTTTCCATAGCCTGTGAGTGTCTTTAGTGGATTTCAATAGTTCTAACATTGGACATACGTGACGGTCTCACTCACATCTTAGTTTTATGGGATCTCTTTGCTTGGCATTTGGCTGCTACAACAACCTCTTCTTCTAGGGGTAGTTTGCAACTTCCTTTGCCTATTCTGCCCATTGATCAACTAAAAACCACTTTTTGCTAGACTTATTGGTATTCACACCATCAAAGTGCATTCGAATGTTTGACAGGTTTGATCCATTACTCATAGGAAATTATGATCACTATGCTTTATGCTATGATCTTTTTCAGCATATTGAAACCTTTGGCTTTTATCATATTCTTCCATGCTTCTTGTTGTATGATGATTTGAATGAGCTAATGAAATGCTTTAATCATATTTTATACTTACTATGATCAAACTCAGAAACAAACCTCCTCATGAATGATTGTGAATGAGAATTATGGCACAGTCAGAGGGATGTATTTCTTGGGTTGAGGGATGGCTTCAAAGGGTTTCACTTCTTTGACTACTTTGATTGGCTTCAGATCTTTGGTTTGCACTGCTATGGTGATCACTTCAGGTGCAAGCAGGGCCTACATCCTAGGTGGAGTTTTGGTTTCTTCCAAAAATAGATGCTTCCTTAGCTGTTACGTAGGACTACTGTGTTCTATTATTTTTAAAATTTTTTTAGCAATTTTCATGCTTCAAGATGTTGTACGATTTCCACATTTTAGGATGCTATACGATTTCCATGATTTTGGTTTTATATCCTTTGGGATGATTCTCTACCCTTTACCATAAATGCATGTTATGGTTACTAAAATATAAGAACTAGTTCCATCACCTTTTTTCTCTTTCATTGGTGGATAGAAGTAATTCAATCATTGAGCAAAAGATTCTCGATCAATGGAAAACCATACATTAGATTCCTGTCATCCTCCCAAAATGCACTTAAGGATTCATGCAAGCCATTCATCCTATCACTAACATCTAAACTCAGAGATAGAGCCAAAAAAGTCACAAACTTTGGTTGAAAGACTAAGTCACCATCTAATAGATTCGTAACATTAGACTCCCAAAGATAACAAAACCTTAGACTAGCAAGGGGATCATGAACTATGACATTTATCATCTTCTAAACTAAAAAATATATCTCTCATCACTAGAGGAAGATTATATAGGAAAATTCAAATTGGAACAAGAAAAATAATTACAAAAATAGGATCAAAAGCATGACATCCACAAGGTTATAAACATACCATGACATCAAAAAACAATGAGCCATTAATCCAAATCAAATCTGAGTCATCCCAAGAAGTAAATTCCACTTATAAGACATAGTTTCATATAAGGAACACATCCGAAACAAATACCTTAGGCCAAGGATATATAAACTATTCAATGATTTTTTCCATTGAAGACCTTTTCCCCAAAACCTAAAAAAACTAGAAATTTCATTCCCTTAACTTGTTCCACAAAATAAATATTTTCATTTGAAATCTCCATCTCAAGAATCACTTTGGAAGCTCCATCACTACATCAAATAAAGAAAAATATAAATATTTCACCTTAAATATGCTAGCTAGATCTTGATCAAACACATAATCATTCAAATTCACCCTAGAAAGATCATTAAGAGCCTAGTTACTTTTACACTCTTCCCTACCGAAGCTTATGGAGATAGGTCACTATACTATAGTTGGAGTGGTGGGAGGGCTAATGTGAATAAGTCACTCCATATAAAAATAATTACATGAATGGAAGGAATTCCTGAAATGAGATTCACTAGAGGAAAATGAAACCCCAAGGACTCCTCCAATGCCTCCGTTGGATGATCTACCCATTAATTTTACTACTCACAAAGGATTGGCCCCTATTTGACACCAAACACTTTATTCACCACCATGTACCACTAATATCTAGCTTTGCATGAAATTGCTTGCTATCTCAACCTTTGTCCTTTGGTCATCTTTGTCTTTAACATTGAGATGACCTTAATAATAGTCTCCATGATCTAATGTATGTCACCTTATTTTAGGTGAGAACTTTAAACTTTGATTTTTTGTGCCATTCCATCCTTGTTCCTAATTTTGATCGATGTCCAATTACTGAAGAGCTGAGCTTAACTATCACACATAAACTACATGTTTGTTGGGATCACACTCCTCGAACCCACTATGCTAGACATTTTAATACTACTTAATGACTACACCATGATCACCAAGCATGATTAACTATCATTGTGAAGAAACACCACCAATAGAATTCATGACTAGAAACAAAACAAGCATGCGTAACATAAAATGTGACCACCAACATTTATCATGTCAAAACCTATAGCATATCCTACCAAAGAAGTCATTAGAAATTAACGATAAAAAATTGGAAAATAATTTTTAATCCCCTAAATTTCCCCTAAACTAGTAGTCAATTGAGAGAAGGATAATGATTACAATGGGTGTAATGATAGTTTTTTTCTATGAACTATCTGCATTTGAGCTCACAAGATCTATGGTCTGCCTTTCATTGCTTTATCAACAAAATATCAAGCTTGATTATATTTTTATCAAAGACCATATCTTCTAATTGATCTTCTTTTTTGGTAGTACTCCACCATTTTACAAGGATTTACACGACCCATGAGACTTCAATTTCAATCTTATACAAGTTATACCACCATGACTAGTAGATTGGATAAAACAACTTGACTTTTATCCTCTTCTCTCAATATTATATTTAAAACCCTCTTTTTAGACATATTCATATCATAATTGACCTCTCCATTTGTGTCAACTATTGAAGTTCCACTTTGCATGGCTTCCCATTTATTATCTAGCCATTTTATCTCAATTAAAGACATTTCATAGATTAGTACTTGGCCATTTTGTCTTAATTAAAGTCTTATACATGATGTGTTGGACATCATCAACAAAATTTTATATTTTCCTAATAGATAATACAAGTGGATATCAATGATAAAACACTAACAAAATTGAATTCATACAAAAGGAAAAAAACTATAAAGAAAAAAAATCTACAAGATGCATTTAGGAAATCAAAACATGGAAGAACAACATAAAAACATTTTGAAGAAAATTTTTCTTTGGTAGAATTTACACCCTAGTTCAATGTCATGTCTATTATTAGAGGAATCCATAAAATGTAGTTGGAGATTAAATTTGATAAAATTTCATTTTTAAAATTCCTTTCCTTTTTGATGGCACACAAGAGAGAGAAAAAGGAGGAAGAAGCTATGACATTCATAGTAGGTCTCAGGCACATGCATCAAAAGCCTAAGAGATAGATCATGGACTAAAATATTCACATGATGAATAAATGGATATTTTTTTTCTTGATAGTGGAGTGGTAATATTGGAATATTAGATTCAATATGAGACTTGGGGGGTTCAAGTTTGTAGAGAGATAGGAAATTGTAGTCTTGTGAGGATTTGATTAGTAGAGTGAAGCTTATACCTTTGGTTTTTGATCATGAAGATGAGGATGTGAAATTAGTTATCACTTACACTAAAGGGATTTTCATGTCATATTTTCATGTTTTCGATGGTATGAATATTGTCGATGATAAGGAATTCATCGAGGAATCTACTGAACACTCTGAATGTATTTTGTTCTTAGAAGAATGGGATATTATTGGCATATTTTTAGGGAAATGGCCATGTTGGTTCCCAGTTATATACCTCTTACACTCAGCCTTGGACACTTAATAAAAATGGCAAATGTGGATGAAAAACCTCTTGATATGTAGATATAACCAGGGAAGGATTTGGCATTAGGATTGACTTAACAAAGACAATGACTTGAAGACACAAACAAAGGGTATGGTTAGCTCCCTACTAATTTTGGAAATTCCTAAAATAAATTGAAAGGAACTATAAGGTATCTTGATCACATAGACGGATACTAAAATTGAATCTCCATAGGTTTTATTAACACATAAATAAATACAAATATGACTAGAGCATAACCAAGTTTGCACACTCCACCTAGGAAGGGTTGTCACACAGAGTGAACAAATGCTCTAGGCCAGATACAAGCTACTAAATATAGATGTAAATATGATTGCAACCTTAATTTTAAATAAATTTTGAAAAATAAAGGACCAAATAAAAGATGCTTCATGTCCTTTCCCCAACCACCTGACAAAAAAAATCTCTGAATGACATCAATAATTTTTTATTGGCTTAGCTAAAGTTACTAGCAACATCACCATAAAAAACATTTACACAATGATATCTTTTAAAAAGCACAAATTCTAAGATTTATTTGAAAGTTAATAACCACACATGAAAATCAGCTAAAACCTAATCGTGAAGTGTGATGTTGATTTTAGGCTGATATAAATAGCCATATGAATATTTTAGTAATCATTATCTAAATATATGTTTGTTATGTTAATTTTAGGGTTATATAAATATCTTGCTCATCATTATTTCAATATCTAGTAACCATATATTTTTTTGATATTAAATCAACATTATATACTTGTTTTTATTATTTTAAATGGATTAAATAGAATAGTACATGAAAGTAAAATATTTCAAAGACAAATATAAAAATGAGGAGAAATGATGTCATCATTTTCCTTGATTTTTATGTGTATAAATACAAATCACATAGGAATAAATTAGGTAGTTTAAATTTTAATCCTTTGATATGTAGATAGTGGTTTTTCAATATTCATAGTATATGTAATCAAAACACGCAAATATTGGTTAGTTCCTAGTGTAAAAAATTTATATTTATATTATGTTATTAATTCTCAAAATCATCATAATAAGGTAGTATGGTAGGTTGCTAATGGATGAGATTTATTTACATTTTGTGTATTACCTTGTTTGGATAGACAAGGTTTGATTATATTTTTACTTGCATGAGGAGAGAGGTGTTTCTCTGGAGGTCAATTCTTAAGTTTTTATTATGGATATGGAAGGGGAGATGGATGTTTTTGGAGGTTTTTTGAGTAAACTACATGAAGATGCCACTTTATTATATGGTTTATTTCATGATATTGACATCTATTATGCAAGGAGAATCACGAGAGGAATAAAATTGAAAAAGGAAAAAGAAATTTGTTGAGATGGACTTTCCTGCATTAGAAGACGTTCCTTCAAAACAATATTTTGATATCATGTCTAATTATGGAGTGGATGACATTGTTGTTGAGGGGTAACAGTTTTCAGTTTTTCTTAGTATAATGTTTTTGGTCTTTCTTATAGTTGTGCTCTCCCTTATTTTGGTGAGGTTACATATAAATAATTAATTATGGGAAACATTATTTTTGGATATATATTATATTGTAGTTGAAAGACAACATTTTTTTTTTTTTGATTATGCAAAGATGAGATATTATGATTGCCATGTATTTATGCAATGACAATAACATTTTCTAATGTTTTTCCTATAAGTATCATGAGATACATCCAATTACGTAATAATGAGTATGTGTTATATTATTATTATTATTATTATTATTATTATTATTATTATTATTATTATTATTATTATTATTATTATTATTATGAATGTTTACCATATTATTAATTATCAATTACTTGATGTCTAAACATTATTTTAAGTTTAAAAGTGTATGTGTTTATAATTGTTATACATGTCAATAATGCATTGTTGTTCATAGATTTTGATATTTGATCATTCACAATGTCTATTGTGTATTAGTAAAATAAATCATTTTTTGCTATATGCTGGAATAGGTGGCAAGTAGGTGGGATGAAATTGTGTAGATTCTAATACAAAATCCAATTAAGGGTTTGATTTACTACAACAATGTTATGTGAGAAAAGTTTCCTAACATAAATGAGGAATACATGTGGGTTGCTTAAATGGATGCTAATGGGGTTAAGGACTTCATGAAAGGAGAATCAATAAATAATTCCTTCCTTAAAAATTACAATGTTTCACATCACATGAAAAAATCACCTATTTTTAGCAAGTATAACAAGGTCAATTCTATCTTTGAATATGTCATGTACATGATATATCATTCAAGACTACAAGTGGGTGTGTATTCATATGTTTTTATGTTCCTTTCTTATTTTATTTTTGTATATGATTCTCAATTTACATATGCTTGATATGTGTAACATATCTATACATATAGTAGTGTTCATATTGTCTGGAAGATTTTTGAGAAATTAATGCCACTCAAAATGACATGACCATAGTGCTAAATATGGGAAGAGATAGTCAGCCAAACCAAAAACATATAAGGTGTTGTCGTTAGTGTCATTTCAGCACACACCAAATGGTCATTAGACATGAAGACATGTTGGTGACATAAAATTAGGTAGAACACATAGATATTCAATAGAATCACTGTCATGGCCAAGAATACGAATAATTCAATATGAACAATTCTTATTTTTCTCCTTAAATCAGCCCCTAAATGAATGAGTGGGTTTATAAGATATTATTGTTGGGAATGTATACCAATGATATCCATATTAAACACCATGAGGTGGTACATGAGAAACTTGTAATGTTCAATGGCCAAATATATGGGTATCATTTCCTCAACAAGCATGATATATATAATAGAGAATGATAGATTAATGACAAAAAGTATGTAACACTCCTATCAATAATATTCTACTTAGACATGTACTGCCCTACAAATTCAATCCCTCTCTTCCTCTATTCTATTCACACCATGAGCCTTTATCTCTTTTGTACTTTGTTTTTATTTTATGCCCTATCCACTAAATGTCCACACATTATTTTGAATCTCAAATTTAATATTGAAGCTCACTTTACATTTTTGACATGTCTTGATAGAAATACTAATTATTAAAAAAATATTTTCTTATATTATGTTGGTCCAAGTCCACCATAACATGTATAGAGGATAAGTAATTAAAATACTACATGAAACATGGATAAGACATGTTTAAACTAGTACATAGAGTTTCATAATGTGAAACTAAATATACTCTCAAAACTCCTCCATTTACTATTTATATTGGTCAATTTTCACCTTATTCCTAAAAATACTTAAGAGTCTAGCAGTGGTATTTATTGGGAAGTGAGAGATATAATTTCATTCAATGTGTTAACTACTCTCTTCCCTCAAGATGTTAGATATGTAGGAAATGATTTAATTACTTTTTCATAAAATGGGGTTTGTAGAGTTAGTGTCTCAATCAACAATCATTTTTCAATTGAGATCTATGATTGTTAAAACTATTTCTCATTTTTTCATGAAGTTTGAGTAATAATAATCTTATTTTTATTGGAGGTGATGGTGAAAACATAGGTTGCCTAGTTATTCATATGACATGGTAATGTTTTATGTATGAGGAGTCATTTAAATATATCTTAACCATTGATTGATGTTTGCAAAGATCCACATCTAATGTGTATCTCGAATCAATGTTTTAATGTCACTAACCTTAGGTCAAAATGTTGAGGCTCTAAAGTCTATATGTGTGTGTGTGTGTGCATACACACATGCGTGCGCGCGCGCGCGCGCGCGCGCTGCGAGCGCGCGCGCGCGTGTGTGTGTGTGTGTGTGTGTGTGTGTGTGTGTGTGTGTGTGTGTGTGTGTGTGTGTGTGTCTGCGTATGCATGCATGCGTGCACGTGTGTGTGTGCAGGTGTGTGTGTGTGTGTAGCACTAGAAGGCCCATATTATGTGTATCTCAAATCAATGTTTTAATGTCAGTAACCTTAGGTCAAAATGTTGACGCTCGAAAGTCTGTGTGTGTGTGTGTGTGTGTGTGTGTGTGTGTGTGTGTGTGTGTGTGTGTGTGTGTGTGTGTGTGTGTGTGTGTGTGTGTGTGTGTGTGTGTGTGTAGCACTAGAAGGCCCATATTATACATCATCGAGGCTCAAAAATTTATATTTATATTTATTAATTCTAAATAAAATATGCTATAAAATTATATAATATATTATATAGATAATTATATATTATATACTTGTAACTATAAAAATTATTGAAATATATAAATTACTAATATATGTATGTAAGTATTCCTTATTAATATAATATATTAAATAATATTATAATATAATAAATAATACTATAATATAAAATAATATAATATTATTATCATACTATAATATTATATATTATTTATGGATGTGTGTAGTATATTAACATGGGTTAGAGTGGGCCCTTTTGTAATAAAAAGAGTCAGAATGATTAAAACATGTTTTTAACCTATATCAAAGAGAAAAACTTAAGCTAAGGGGCTACCCAATGAAAAAGACTTCCTAAAACCTATAAATCAACAAGGGAAAGAAGGTCCATACTAGTGAATGAGTTTTATGAAAAACTAACTAGAGATATTAAACCTTCAATAAGCCCTTAACCAAAAACTAACTCATTAGTAAGGCCATCCTAAATGGTAAGGAATAGGAAACATCTTCCCCCTTCGTGAGAAAAAAAAATTATGAGTCCCATATGAGCCATCATAAATGTCCTTCTATAGATACTATAATCTAATTTAAGCATTACCTTCATCTTGTACGCTTAGAATTATCCCTCATAGCTATACCTTTAAATTATAAACCTACCCACTTTCAAAAGGCCTAAGTTCACTATTTTTTTGTGCCTCAATTACTTAACTATTAATTATACCATTTTTATTATGGTGATCATGTCTTTTATATTGTGAAAAAAGATCTAAACATGAAAATTATCTTTCAATTTTAGTTTTGTAAATATACCTATTTTATAGCTTTTGCTATACTTGCATCCCATATAAACCTCTATGTTGATACAAGTTTCCACTTTCTCTACAAAGTGTCTAATATAAAAATTCATCCAATTTACAAAAAAAAATTAATCAAACTGTCAACTTAAGTGATTTAGTTGGATATATTCCAAAAGCGATTGATATATTTACAAGATCAATCGTCATCCATTCCCCACCCAAAAATAACAATAATTCACAAGACGACATAGCAAGAAGTACTCAATCAGACATTAAAGTGAGAAAAAAATGTCTTATTAATCCATATTTAAAAATGAGTCATAGGATCAATATCCTCATGTTTCTAGATCATTTTAAGAGTAGTTCATGAACCATATTTTCTAACTCACAAGCTACGTCATTGCATGTCTTTGCTCATTAAAAAATGCATCCTTGTGTGCACATAAACCAATATGTATATGATAACTACATAATTTTGAGTCCCTCTTTAGAGTTTTTTATATTTAGAAAAAACTAATTGACAAATGGGTTTTTGGTGAAGGTCAACATCATGAGATAACAAACACATTATTCCTAGAGTCACTCCAAGGGTGAGGAAACTAGGTTTTGATCATTTGACAAAGAATAATAACCTATGCACATGATCTACAGACATTAGAAAAATGGTCCTAGAAAACACAAAAGGATATAGATGGTCTTATCTTGATATATTCATTATTATGTACACGACTCTTGTAATAGTGTTAAATACTTACATGGACACAACTGTCTAGATTTGATGCAAGTGTCTGAGGCCACAAAAAAAAAATCTTAATCTTATGAGTGTTTCAAGATTAGCTTCTAGTTCACATCTAGCATATTTTAGATAAAACATGCATGAGCATAGT
>JARHVA010001613.1:2907500-2922500 GCA_037957365.1 Torreya grandis
ATATAAAAAGATGAATAAATATGATCAAAAACATTAATTCCATGAAATCATAAACACACCATGACATCCAAAAACCATGAGTCACTAATCCAAATTAAATTTGAGTCATCTCTAATGGTAATTTCCAATAAGAAAACATAGTTTCCTATAAATAACACCTCCAAATAAAATACTTGAGGACAAATATATAAATTAGTCAATCATTTTTTTCCATTGAAGGCCTCTTCCAAGAAATTTGAAAAAATCAATAATCTAACTCCTTATCTTGTTCCCCTAAATAAATGTTTTTTCATTTGAGATATACATCTTAATAATCACTTTGGAAAGTTCTATAGCTACATCACATATTGAAAAAGAGTCAAAATACACCTTAAGTATGTTTTCTATATCTGTATCCAACATAAAAACATCCTGATTTACCCTATAAGGATATTTAAGAGCTTGCTTGATTTTACGCTCCTCCCTAATTAAACTTCTTGAGAGAGGGCACTAGACCTAAGTTAGAATGGTGGGATTTTACTAAGAGTGCATTATTAAGGGGAAATAGGCTAATATTATGTTATGATGTAGTTAACACTTTAAATAGAGCAAGATAAGTTGAAATTGGTTGTTAATATGTAGCTCAAGGGTGAACATATGATAGTTATAGTATATAATGTGGTAGTAGTATTATATAATGGTTATAACATAATTATATGAGTTTTGGTGTTTAAACATTCTTATTTAGTCATTTTATTATGTGGTTTGAACTTTTTATTCTGTGTTATGTGTTACTATTTCTTAAAATTTATTTGTATTCAATATTAATAATGTAGTAGTAGAATTTCATTGATTTTCCATGCGTTTCTTAACTTTTAATGGGTGAAAACAAGTTTAAATATGATGAATCGATGTTAGTGATGTTTTTTTATTTTATTTAATAGTTTTTCCTTATATGTGTTGTTTAGCTTGCTTAGGTGTTAATTTAGGTCATTCAGCAAGATAATCCTACAATCATGAGGATGTGAGGACATGTCTATATTATGAATATATATGTACCTTTACTAAAACATTTTTGGCTATTACTGTTGATGCTAATAATTGAATATTTCAATTATTAAATACAGTTTTATTCTGTCTCTTATTTGTTTTCAATTCTAAAATGGGTATCTCTTATCCATAATTTATTTTTACATATTATATATATTTATTCTTCATGTTCAATGAAACCTAGATCCTTAATGTGGCCTAATATGACATGGTATCAACTCATGGTTTGAAGTAAATTAATGCCAAAATTCTTAGTGAAATATTGAGTTTCAACTTGCATGTAACATATATGTCACTCATTGACCTAACACTTTGAAAATTTACTATTTATTAGATATTTTTTTTCCAAGGGTCCTTTATAGATCTAATTTTATAAAAATAACAAGGTGTCTCTTGCTATTCATATATCATCTAGTAGGTTTTCATGCAAAATTATTTATGTTATTAGGTTTAGAAGGTGTCAAAATCTTAGGATCAATTATAAATATGACATAGTTTTGTGATAGTCAATTTTTAAAATATCCCAAAGTGGGATATTTACTAAACACACTTTAAAACTTTAAAATCCTAACTCTATGAGAAAACTCATACAAGCTCTGATACCACTAAAATATCCACAAATGGGATATTTGATATAAACACATAAAACTACATAATACACACTTTAACCTCAATATTCAATTACATAAAACACTAACAATCCTCACTCATGATTAAATTAACACACATAAACTTATTATTATTAAACACATTACATAATGCAACATTCAGACCACATAGTTGTAGGAAATATAACACTACCAACAGGTTTTACATTGGATAGAAAAAATCAAATAAATGGTTATAAGTATATTTTTACATAGAATATTGGTGAAATCAATATTCATATACAAAAAATCATACAAACAAAGATAAAATAATAACCCACTTACAAAGCTACACACTCACTATTCCAAATTTGATTCTTCAACTAATCCAGCAATTGCATAATCTTTCATAACTCAATTCTAGCAACTCTGAATGAATCCCACATGCCTTCCTTGAATGAAATTACCAAGAAATAGCTAAGATGGAATCTTTCACCACCGAAACAAAAAAATAAATCTCCAATCTAAGAGAAAGAATTGAACATAAGTTTAATTTCTTAAAAGGGGTTTATGATCAAAGATATTTTACAAATGAGAAGGATCTCCATATATACAAATTAGAGGGAGAGAATAGATGGAGACAATTTAGAGATTAAGCATGAAAATTTTCCATACTTTCAAGTGGGAGCACTACTCATGAATAGTGTATGTTATCTCTCACATGTGTAAGGGGTAGTCACTCACATATGCAAGGGATATTATTTTGACCAAGTACATGTGACCCCATGTTACCCTCAATCAATTTATCTCTCACATGTGTAAGTGATCTCTCTCTGATGTGTAAAATATCTCACTCCCATGTGCAAAATATCTTCAATATCTACTTTTGACTTTTCCATGTGATCCTATGTGATTCTCAATCTCTTTACATGCTCTCAATATTCCTTCCACATGGCCAAGTGCAAACATGTGCCTGACCTCACACACCACCTTTATTAACAATTAAAAGTATAATGTAGGCTATTTCCACATCCCTTAAGACACCTCATCACTATGACACTATAATGTTATACCACATCACCATGAATAGTGACACATGAATAGTAACAATTAATAGTACTTGGTGAATAGTGATTCATAAAAAAAATTCCCATATAAACCCAAAATAGCCCAAAATAATATAATAGGCTACTGATCTTCTATATATGTTACACTTGGGAGAAGGGGATATTACAGATCCTCCCTTCCCAATGATTTTTTATCCTCAAACAACCTAGTTAAATTTATGAATCCAAATACCTAGATTCTAAACCAACTATGGTAGATTGAAATCATCCATCCTTGATGATTATTATGGCTTATGTTGCACCACTCTATTATATTTTATGGTTAAAATCCCTGCATCAAGCAATTCCATAGTAAGCACTCTTTCCACCCTAACTTCAAAATGCCTATCTGCACCACATGCCTATAATGAAAGCAAACTCAGTTGCTCCAACTAAAATGCAAATGAAGAAGTAGCCTAAGAAGGTGATTGATTCACCTTGCCTTGGATTTCATCCTCTTTATATGGCTAAACCTCGACAACAATCTCTCTGTGTGTATTTTCATTTAGAACTTCCACGTCGAATGCTATTAACTCTACTTCTATGCTCTCCTCTTTCATTTTTAAATTAGGATAAATATCATGTTGTTATTTATAATGACTATATAACTCCTCAAACATTTTTATTCTCAATAATCTACACTTTTCTTCAACTCCAACTACTTGGAAGCTTCCACCATCTTGGAAACTTTTGCCTATATTTCATCTACTTTCAACTTTCAAAGTAGAAAATTGAAGAACATATCCTATAATTGAGAGAGTTAAATTAGTCTTTGTAAAATGTTATCATTCTATCTTTGCCTCAATACCTTTTATTTCATAGGCAAAAACATGGGAAGTTTTCTCCACTTCATGTTTCCTACAGTTTTATCAAGAATAAACTAAAAACAAAACTCTACATATGGTGTTAGGATACATAGCTTGGATACCAATAAAATATCTCTGACAAGGATATTTTCTAAGAACACTTAAAACTATAAAATTATAATACAATACTAAGATTCATACAAATTTGTGATACCACTAAAATATGCCAAAATTGGATATTTACTAACAACTATTATATACTAATACTCATACACGTTGTGATACCATTGAAATATCCTAAAATGGGATATTTACTACAAACACATAAAACTATAGAATATACAATCTAATCTCACTCCTCACTTAGATAAAACACTAACAATCCTCACTAAGACTTAAGTTGACATATATACATTTATTATTATTTAACACATTACACAATGCAACTTTCACACCTCATAGTTGTAGGAAATAGAACATTACCAAGATGTATTATATTGGACACAATAACTCAAATAAATTATTAAAACAAAATTATTACCTAATTTTTGTCTATAATTAATATTCATAGACAAAAACTCATATAATCAAAGATACAATAATAACACACTTATAAAGATACACTCTAACTATTCCAAATCTGATTTTGTGACTAATCTAGCTATGGAGGAATCCTTCACCATTGAAGACTATCAACATTGAATGAAGACAACATGAAATCCCTAAATGAAATCACCAACAATTAGATAAGGTGGAGTCTTTCACCATTGAAATAGTAAATAACTCTTCAATCTTATAGGAAGAATTGAACATAAGTTCATGTTTTAAAAATAAATAGGGGCTTATAATCAAAGATATTTTTAAAATGAGAAGTATCTCCATTTAAAGAAATGAGAGGGAGAGAATAGATGGAGGAAACATGGACATGAAGTTAGAAATTATGCCATGCCTTGAAGTAGGATCACTATTCATGAATAGTATATATTGTCTCTCACATATGCAAGGGGTCTTCACTCACCTATGTAAGGGATCTTCTTTTAACCAATTCTATGTGACCCCATGTGACCCTCAAACAATTTATATCTCAAATTTTAAAGGTTTATCTCTCTCACATGTGTAAATGATCTTCAAGATTTATTTTTAACTTTTCCATGTGCTCCTATGTGATTCTTAATCTCTTCACATGCTCTTCATATTCCTTCCACATGGTTAAATGGATAATTATGACCCACTTTTCCAACCACCTTTTAAAATAATTATAAAGATAGTGTGGGCTATTACCACATCTCCCAAGACATCTCATCATTATGCCACCACAAGACTATGCCATGTCCATGAATAGTGACACATGAATAATGATCTATGAATAGTACCAATGAATAGTACTTGCTAAATAGTGATTCATACAAAAAAATTCCCATATAACACTCAAAATAGCTTATGGGAATAAAATAGGATACTAGTGTTCTGTATATGTCATACTTAAGAAAATAAGGACATTACAAATCCTCCCTAGCCAAAGATTGCTTATCATCAAGCAACCTGGTTAAATTCATAGATCCAAATACTTGGATCCAAAACCAACTATGTTACTTTCCATTCCTCCATCTTTGATCGTTATTTTGGTTTCTTCTGCACCACTATAGTAATTTTTTGGGTTAGAATCCCTACATTAAGGGATACCATTATAAGTAGTCTTTCTACCCCAACTTCAATACACGTATCTATACCACATGCCTAGAATGAAAGCAAACTTAGTTACATTAACTCACGTGTAGATGAATAAATAACTTGAGAAGATGAATGATTCACCCTATCTTGGATTTTAGCCTCAAACATTTCCACCTCAAAATTATGCCACATCACCATGAATAGTGAAATGTGAATAGTGATTTATGAATAAGACTAATGAATAGTACTTGGTGAATAGTGATTCATACAAAAATTCCCATATAACACCCAAAATAGCTAATGTGAATAGAATAGGATACTAGCCTTATGTGTATGCCACATTTTGGGAAAAAGGGGACACTACAATTTCATCCATTTTTAAAGGGTTTGAATACATTATCCATGATTATATGTAAATCTATACTATTAGGGTCTTCAAGGAAGAAATATATTTCAAAGACTTTTTGTGTTTATTTTGAAAATTTAAGGCTATTTTTTATATTTTTAGAGTTGTACTAGATCTAGTTATTTTATACTTGGCATAATTTTTGTACCTATTTATAGTCCTTCACTAGAAATTCTAGTTATTCAGGAACCATCAAACTTGATAACTACGGAAGAAATTTTTAGACACGAGAGATACTCTAGTAGTCATCAATCCCAATGATTGATTTCCCATTGGCTACTTTAGAAGACCCCAATAATAAAACCCTAGACATCTTTAACACCTACTAAAATACGTCTACTTCTAGCATCCCAACTATCGATGCCCTAATTACTTTTACTCTTTGGACTACTAATGCATGACATGCATCTATTACCTAAAATTATGATGCTAGATTTATCGATATTATAGCCAACCTCTAAAATTATGATGATTGTAAGATGGGATTGCTTCTTTGAGTGGAAATAATAATGACTACATCGAGGGACTACATGTCCTACATAAAATACTGATGACTATTAGAGGTCTACTACAATCCAATGCTTAAACTTTGATGAATTAAAAAAGAAAATTATATAATGATGCATATTGGTCTTTCAAGTCTGATGTGATGACCACTTGTTAATCCAAGATTTAGGGCCTATTGGTGTTATTAACATACATACCATAAATTGAATTCATCAAGAGGGAGTACTCATCCTAAGCCTTAACTCCCTAGTCATTTGGGAGTTTATCCATTGGTCACAACTAACATTAGGGGGCTTATCTCTTACATGGAGAGTTGAGTCAAAATATATGCGTACCCAAAATTATTTCAATGTTTAGATTTATATGTGAGAAAAAACCATAAAATCTTACAATTTTTAGAGTACAAGTTCTTTTCAGGTGTCCTTTTTTAATGTGTGAGATTTCTAAAGCTCTATGAATTGCTTTTATTCTCAAACATTGAAAAATTAAAACTAATGAACCTGAATACTATCAAGATAAAAAAAATCTAAAATGCCAAGATTCTCTAAAATAACCAGTATTTACTCATATTGAATAATTAAAATAATTATAAATCATGTGCAAAAATAAACTAAATTTAAAAAACAAACAAAAATAGATAATTTAAAAATTTAAAAAGAAACAAAAAAACATTCAACTACAAATTCAGACCCTCAGATGGTCATGTATGGCCTTCAAAAAACATAAAAAATATACAACATTGAATTTTTTGATGAGGTTATTTTGGCATAAAGATGGGCTCAAATGGAACTACTAATCAAAATTTATGGAATCTAAAAATTCATCCTCTTTTTATGTAATAGAAACTCTATAGACTCAAGGGGTTTCATAACTTATCTTTTTTTTCTTAATTATTTCATTACATACTTTATTTCTACACTATGACTTAGAATCAAATTCCACTTTTTACACCATTTAACTATCATGACTAGAAAACCAAAGTTTGAATCATCTTCAAGAGTAAAGTGCTACACTAGATCAATATAGGTATATAATAAGAACTAGCATTTGATACAAAGAAGGTGATGTAGTTTAAATTAAGTGAAGAAGTCTATGATCTATTATGTTTGTTTATGTATCTTTAGTTTCTCTTTAATATTATATATATAACTTCTTCTAATGATATTCAGACCATATTGGAAAAACTCTTTGGGAAGTAGGAGAAAATGAGGGATCATGAGTTGGAGAATGAACTCATTAGCTTGAGTTCTATACAGAACATCTTCACTAAATTTAAACCACTCAAGTTGTAGATAAAATTGAGAGGGATTAACAAAAATGAAAATCAATTGATTCTTTCCATATTTTCCAAATTGGGATCAGAATATTTTGTTTTTTCTACCTTCCACGACACTAAGTGTGCCCTTGGAGTTCCATGTCATCCTTGGATGATTTTGCCACTAAATTAACTTGGGGACAAGACAAGATTATTCAGATGGGTACACTAAAGTCCGCTAAATCACATGCATTAATTCTGAGTTATGATAAACATAAGTCTTCTAGTAGTGAGGATAAGAAATAGGACAAGAATCACATAATGTAAAGGGTTAGAAATCAAATACTAGGTCCAAAGTATCAAAAGAATCCCCTTTTTCAGATGAGAAACCTAGGAAATATTGAATCACATGTGCCTACTATAAAAAATAGGGAATGATGAAACTAAATGTATGAAGAAGTAGATTGACCAACTAATTAAGATGCTCAAGAAGTAGAATAGAAGTGTCCCTAATTATTCCAATTAAATTTCATCAGCATAGGAGTATTTTAAGACTAAATGCAATAGTAAGGTTAAAATAATTGATATATTTACATCCTAGTCTTTCATATTGGTAATTTATTATGGTGTCTTACACCATATGATTTTATCGTGAGACATTTTCTTATTCTTGAAACCTTATTCTATGCTTTTAATTTTATTGGGTGATGATACTTTTGAAAATTTTAGTGGGAGAGGATATCTTGAACTAAATGATTGGACATTTTAGGGTATTCTGTGTGATCCCTCATTATCCTCCAATCTCATATCTATTTATCAAATCACTCACATCATTTCATGAAAGAGAGTTGAGTTCACATCAGATTCTCTTGATATTAAGAAAGTAGACAATGATTTCATAATTATATTTGAAAAAGTAGATCAACTGTCACAATTATATACTTTATCACATTTTTCTCATGATCAACCCTCTATTGAAATATTCACTCATTCAGATGAGGCGATTAAATTATGGCATGAGTGATTCAACCATCTCAGTTATCAATACCTAGAGAAACTCAATCATAATGACATGGTTTTAGGGTTGCCATGTGTTTTATTTTATGGTAATGTTTTCCAAAGTTAATTACTTGGTAAGCATCCTAAAGATAAGTATGAGAAAGGCAAATCATGCAAAGCTACATAGATATTGAATCTAATTCATAGTGACATTATTGGTCCATTTTTATCACCTTCCTTCAATAGGACTAAATAATAATTACCTTTATTTCTGACCTTTTAAAGTATACTTGGGTGTATTTTATTAACCATAAATTACAGGTCTTTCATGGGGTATGTAGGATGTAGATAGTAATATTTGATTTATGTAGTGCCTTAGTCTCGTACACTTGACAAATATATAACAAGGATGTATCTTTCAATTATAGACAGGCCCATTATTTATAGACTCATTTTCAATATTTATTTGTTCCTAAATTGCTTATATCTTAGTCAAATCATTATTATTCTAATGACCCGACCTTCTATATTTTGAAAGAAAACTTAAATTGATTATTGCCCTTTACTACCAGTTATGCACCTATACCTATTTTATAGCTTCCTAGACAATTGTGTCCCAAACAGACACCTTAATGTGAGAAATTTACAAAAGGGATTCATATATAATGATAATAAACTTCCTCATGATACAAGTAATGAATAGTTGCAAAAACATATATTTTAACGAATTGAACATCTTTCACATAACCTATTCACACCTACATGTCCTAGTACATAACAATTAATTTCATAACTATAGAATACAAAACCATTTTTAGATAAGGTCAAAACAAAAATAAGAGATGTACATGTGAATGCTTTTAATTGAGTCCATCCGTAATAGTGATATAATGTACATATACGAAATAATTATCAACATTACGTAATATCAATGAAGAAAAATTCTAGGGAGATTAATCATTTTCCATGGACAGGGTAAAGATTATGTTAAAAAAAAATCTTAGATTTGTCTAATTTATACGAAAATTCCTAGATTACTTTCCCATGTTCTTAATCTTACGATGTGCCTACATAGCTATCAACTTAAAATGATTTTTTTTTAAAATATAAGCATTATGGAATGTACTAAAAATCACTCTATGTATATTATATGATAATATCCAATGTTCTTCCTCAATGATAAGTTTACCGTCTTTTCCTATTCTCCGTAATCATAGAATTTTAGTAAATCAAGACTTACTTTTGACTATTCTCCGTAATCATAGAGTTTTCGTAAATCAAGACTTACATTTGATTTATATGGATCTATAAAGTAATTCACTCATCAACAAACATAGAATCTGGTTTCAACTATCTACAAAGCTTCAAGCAATGAGTGTTATTCTTGATAGGGAAAGAACTGCATCTTGTAGCCAACAGTTAGGAAAGCACCCCACAATAACCATACAAGTGTGATACACATAGACAAAGTGCCTCTTAAAATTATTAGTTGGTTTTGAAAATTTTAGTATACAAAAAGGAAATCTACAACAATGTTAAGAAGAATGGCACAAAAATATAAAGTCAGTGGTGAACAAAGGAAGTTAGTATGATAGTTGTATGTTGTGTTTCTTCAATATCTCATTATAACCCATCTTTGATCATTAAAAAATAGAAAGTAGAATCAAAATAGAAAGTAGAGCATTTACCTCTTCCAGTAAATTTTCCATAAACTTATAAAATTTTTAAAATTAAAAATCTGTCATTTATTTGTTTATGTTTATTTTTGTACATGTATATAGTCAGTACATATCGAATATTATACTAAAATAGAACATAAAACCAAACGATGCAACTAAGTTCATTAAGAAGAAAACATGAGATTATTATTTTTTCAAATAAAGTAATAGAGGATAAAGCCCAACGATGTAGCGAAGCTTATAATTATAAGCGAAAACCAATAACTCAAATAAATAAATAAACAAACAAACATGGTCTTCAGCATCTTTAAAAAAAACACACTAAACAAAATATCTTAACTTGTCCGTTTTATATCCATTTACTTGGTAGAATTTTTGCGCTTTAAAATCTTTTAGCATAATTTGTTAGATTTCTTGCACTTTCAGAATCACATAGCTTAACCTGGTGGCTATGTGAATCGACACGTTCCTAATAATTTAACTTGGTGATTATGTGGATTGAATCCAACAACAAATGTTAAGCACATAGTGTATACGAAACCAAAATTTCTATGGAAATGAAAACAAATTATCGTTTCAGATATTGAAATTAAAGCATACCATGAGAAATGTTGGCAACTACTGTGTATGATTGATTGATGAGAATCCAAGATTAAGAGTTATTATATGATATGGAATTACATTTATATAAAAAATGGATTTAGTATCAACAAATTGAGAAAGCAAAGACTGTAGACCGTGCATGCATGCCATTCAATTCGCTTCCCGTGTCTCCAAAACAATATTTATTGCTAACATATGATAACAAAACATAAAGGGGTGCTAAAAAGACATGATACTTTTAAAATAGAAGGTGATGAAGATATGAAAATAGAAGGATTTCTGGCTTGCGAGCAAGGAGAATGGAGTTGATGATCTCATTAGTTGGATGAATAACGGAGATGATTTGCAGGGGTGAGTGCGTCGCAACGTCTTCTTCTTCCACAATTGGATATAAGAAAGCCCTCGCTCCGTCAGCACTTCGTATCACTAAAACACTTTTACATTTCATGTGTCTCCCTATATACTTCACAATCTTTATCTTCTCCTCTCTGCCAAGTCCCACTAACGCAGCCAGGAATACGACATCGTAACACCCCAGTCTTTTAGCGCTGACGTGGAGAATGTCACAAGTAATAAAAGCCATCCTCTGTGACAGAGAGAGATCATTGTGGGAGTGTAAGAGCTTTGCGGCGAGTGCATTGGCATTGACATCATTATCGTAGTTGTCAAACGAGGCAATCCTGAGATGATGTATGGCAAGCACGATGCTCGTCAGAGGCAACGACCCAGACCCAACGAAGGCCACTCTTTTCACAGAATTAGAAATGCTTGTAACGGCGTTGCACAACATTGTATATTCCAACGCTGCCAGTTTTCTGTAATTGTTGTAGTATGGGAAGATGCTGAGGCTCGAGGCAGAAAGTGACCGAGACAATTTTCCCAATACGTTTGCATAGTGACACTCCAAATACCCTTCTGCCTCCCCGCATAGCTCAATCAAATGCCTTCGCATTTCCTGCACATCTTTACCTAACAAACGGACGTCCACATCCACAGAGCAAGGCAGTGTGCACAACCTCACAAGTTGAGTAAGTAGAGTATTCACGCTCATGGAGGGCTTCAAACTCTCTAACTTGGAGATTTCTTCGTATATTTCCTTCACCCTCCCCACCAACACCTCCTGAGAGATGGCATTCATTTCCTCTCCCTTTGTCAGGTTGAGAGCCATATTATCTTCTACTCAGCACTTAACAGATTGTTTGATACACTAAGCGCTACTTTGTGATACACTAAGCGCTACTTTGTGATATATAACACTCTTACCAATAACATTCCACCTGGACAGGTAATACACTTGCAAATTCAATCCCTGTCGTTCTATATTCCATTCACACCTTTAGCCTTGCTCTGTTTTGTCCCTTATATTTATTTTATGCCCTATCCATTCCCAGTGCACACATTATTTTTAATCTCAAATTGAACGCCGAAGCTCGCTTTACATTTTTGACTTGTCCTGATAGCACTATTAATTATTAAAAAATTATTTCTTATAATAATTTGGCCCAAGTCCACCACAGCATGTCTAAAGGCTCAATAAACAAAAGACTACATGCAACATGGAAAAGACATGGTTAAGCTAGTATATGGCGTTTCATAGTGTGAAACCGAATATGCTCACGAAACTACTCCTCCATATACCACTTCAATATATAAATTAGTAATATATGTATGTAATTAATTAATATTAATATAATATATTAAATAATATTATAATATCAAATAATATTATATTATTATTACATTATGTATTATTATATTATATTATATGTATAATATATTAACATAGGTTGGAGGGGGGCTTTCTTAATAAAATATGTGAAAAAAGAGTCATAATGATTAAAACATGTTTTTACACTAGATCAAAGAGTAAAGCTTTAGTTAAGAGACTATCCAAAGAGAAATAGTTCCTAAAACCTAGTAATAAACAAGGCCAAGAATATCCACATTACCAAATAAAGGGTGTTGAAAATTGAATAAAAATCTTAACCCTTCAATAAACCCTTAACCAAAAACTAACTCATTAACAAGGCCCTCTCCAATTGTAAGGAGTAGGAAACATATTCCCGCTTCATGAGAAAAAAGAATTGTGAGTCCCTTACGAACCACTATAAATGGCCTTCTATAGATACTAAAATCAGATTTATGTAACACCTTAGTATTCTACACATGGAAATATCCATCATAACTATACCTTTCAATTATAGACCTACCACATGTTGAAATGCTCACATTCATTATTTCTTTTTGACTAAATTGCTTATATATTAGTTTGATGATTTTTATTTTGATGACCAGGCCTTCTATATTTTGAAAAAAGATTTAAATTTGACTATTAGCCTTCATTGCTAGTTTTGTAAATGTAAATATTTTCTATCTTCTTGTACACTTGCATCCCATATAAACACTTGTGTCGACACAAGTGTCAACTTTCTCTACAAAGCATCCAAAACCCAAAATTCATTCAATGTACAAATGAAAATTATGCTGAAGGTTAGTCTAAGTGATTTAGTGTGAGGTATTTCCAAAAGGGATTGATATATTTAAAAAATCAACACTCATTCATTCGTCACCCATCAAACACCAAAAACTCAACAAGCAACATACCAAGAAGCACGCAATCAAACATTTAAGTGAGAAAACACATCCTATTCATCCATATTTTTAAATTGATCATTTGAAGAGTAATTCATGAGCCATATTTTCTAACTTACAAGCTAGATCATTGCATGTCTTTACCTATCACAAATTGCATCCTTGTGTGCAAAAAAACCAACATGTAGTTGATAAATACATAAGTTTGAGGCCTTCTTTAAAATATTGGCTATGTTGGAAGAACCCATTAACAAAGGGGACCTTGGCAAAACTCAACGCCATGAGCCAACAAACACATTATTCCTAGAGTTGCCCAAAGGTGAGAAAGCTAGGGTTTGATCATTTGAAAAATAATAATAACATGTGCATGTAATCGACAGACATCAGAAGAAAGGTCACAGAAAACCCAAAATGCTCTAGATGGTCTTATCGTAATATCTTCAATATTATATATAGGAATATTGCAATAGTATTATACATTTACATCGATGTAACTATCTTGATCTAACACACGCATTTGAGGCCACATAAAGAATATTTCCAAAATCTTATGAATGTTCCAAGATTAGATTCTAGTTCAATTCCATCTTGTTCTAGATCAAACTTGCCTGAGCATAGTAAATGAGCTAAATATCATTTATTTCAAATTCATTTCATTAAATTTTAATAGTTTGTACTTTACTATTTTTTTAAATCTCAATTTTATAAATTTTGAATACCTTTTTTTTTTTTTTTTAGTTTTCTATTAATTAACCTACTCATTAGGTTAGTTCACCATCCCTATGTAAAATCTCATGTAATACCCCTTAAGCCTAGATAACCTCACACATTTAAATTTAGGGTTAAACATTTTGGTGGACCCAACATTTGGTCTCAAAACCCTAGATTGACCTACGGTTTCCTATTTTTCTCTCTGATTTCTATTTTTCAAAATGAAAGTATTATAAAATCATAATTCCATTATAGTAATCATAGATGCATGTATCATTTATTTAATTTTATAATATGTCATAGTAACCTTTATTTTTTATACTTCATACATGGCTAAGTTAAACAAAAAAGCTATGAAAGGATAAGAATAAACTTTATTTTTACAAATCCTTTTGTAATGTTATAGAGCTAATATACATATGCTAACAGATATGCTCTCAATGTTGTATTCCACCTAAACGATATTCAAATGACATCTACCATCCCGTACCATTTATTTATCCATGACTTATATTGGATTTCACATTCCATGTTGTCCCTACTCAAAACGTTAAGGGTGCCAAACCTATCCCACCTCTTTTTTTTAGAGAATAGGTTCCTCTTAAGACTAAACATTTTATCAAATCAAAATGATATGATCTTATTGACCAATTGAGCAAAATGCATGCTGAAATTTCAATCTTTAAACTCCTAAATCAATAAAATACCTACAAGGGTATTTTAAATGAAGCATTAGGGGACATGAAAGTAAAAAATGATATTAAACAAACATATTATATAGATGTTTTTCAAGATCTCAAAAATAGTGAAAACCTTATTACCTTTGATCCAAAATATATACCGTCAAAAGATATTGTACACCAATATTTACTTTTGTTCATACAAGTGTGCATGCCTCACAAATGAATAAAAAGAGTGTTAGTTGATAATGGTTTAAACATAAATATTTGTGGCATGAATTTATTAGCCACCATGGGTATTAGCACAAATATTCTTTGAAAATTACATATGCATATATCAAAGGATCTGATAATTCATGTAGCTCTCCA
>JARHVA010001613.1:2927500-2942500 GCA_037957365.1 Torreya grandis
GATTAAGATCATATTCTAGTACACCTCTAGCCTATTGTATATTAGACTTGCATTTGTATAATAAACCAATTATGTATCATTTATTTCTAACTCATTACCATATATATAGATATTTTTACTTTACTATTTTTAACACTCTCACTTATATGACTTCAAAATATTATTTGTTTGAGTTTTCTATTAATTGGCCTACTTGTTAGGTTAGTTAATCATCCTTGCATGAAATATAATATAATACATGCTAACCATGGATTACCCCACACATATTTAATTTATGTGTTAAACACCTTCTAAGATCTCATTTGTAATTTTGTAGCATTTCATTTCCTCTTTCTGTAACTAGGAGCACCATAATTTTGTTTGGATAAAAGATACTATGTTTGATGGATGCCTAGAGTCTCAAAGGATGTACTATCATCTTTTGATTTAGAGCCAATATTTTGGGGTGGTTCTTTACCCTTTACCAAAAATTCAAGTTGAGTTTGTTCCAACCAAATAATCAAATTTATCAACTATGGTTACTTCCTTTGGTGAATAAAAAAATTGACATGTTGATCATAACTTTATCAATGAATGGATAATCAATCATTTAAAGACCATCATCCTCCCAAAATTCATTGAAATATTTAGGAAAGCCATTCAACCTATCACCTTGACATCTAAACTTGGAACTAACACAAAAGAAGCTACAAGCTTTGGTTGAAAGACCGAGTCAATCTCCAATAGAGCTATATCAGTTGACTCCCCAAGCTAATAAAAACAAATACTAGAAATTGGATATTTTAAACTATTTAGATCATTAGCCTCAACAAGACCCACTATCCTTAAAAAGTTTTGTATATAACTTTCCAAGCTACCAACCAAAGTAGAGTTATGCATGTAAGAAGTTCTTCAAGGAAGATTCTTCCTTATTATTTTTCCAACAAATAAAATGGGATGACCTGGATTCTTGGGGCCAAGATGAAGAATAGTCCACCAAAGTATTCCATGGGTTAATTTACTAAATCAATGGAAATGTAATTGTTCAAATTTATAGAATTGTTTCCAAGATGCTAATCAAGAAATCATTTTGATAGAGTGTTGAATAGTCTTGGATAAGTTGACCATTACACAAACCCGCATATATCTATTTTACTATAAGAATGAATTGTCATCTACTTTGATGAATTATCCTACCTTAGAAATCATATGCTTGACCAAAAAATGATCTCTCATTTATACAAGAATATTATACATGTGAACCCCAATTGGAACAAGATAAGAAAACCATAAAATTAGGATCAAAGAATGATGTTGAAGGGGTCATAAACACACCATGACATCAAAAAAACTTTGGACCACTACTTGAAATATAATTTGTGTCTCCCATAGAAGTAAATTCAAACAAGAAGACATAATTTTCTATCAAGAACACCTCTAAAACAAATACCTTAAGTCAAGTATAAACTACTCAACAATTTTTTCCATTCAAGGCCTCTTTCTCACCTTAAAAACAAATAGTGGTCTAACTCCCTTATCTTGTTCCATATAATAAATTATGTCATTTGAATTCTCCATCTCAAGAATCACTTTAGAAAACTCCATTACTACATCACACAAATAAAAAGAGGAGGATGCCACTTCTAGATGTTAGCTAGATCTAGAGCTATCATACAATCATCTTAATTCACCCTAGAAGGATATTTAAGAGCCTACATGTTCTTACACTCTACCTTGCCGAAGCTTCTAAAGAGAGGTTGTTAGACTAGATTTGGAATGGTGGGAGGGCTAGAGTGAACACGTCATTTTATTTCAACCAAAACATTCACACATTGATTTTATGTGCCTTTTCCAACTTCACTCCTAAAAATGATTGATACCCTACTCCTAAAGCAGATCCATTATTATAATCACTAATAATATGTGTTTGTGTGTATGTATGTATGTATCCATACATACATACACACACACAGATATATATATATATATATATATATATATATATATATATATATATATATATATATATATATGTCAATATATTTATATTTATATATACACACACATACATAGAGACACACACATTTTAATCACGTGTTTTCTCCTTCGATTGATACATCATTTTATTATTTTAACTTTTTATCTATTATTAAATAAATATAATATTATTATAATAAAAAATATTAATATTATATTATTTTTTATTTACTACGCTTTAACAGGTTTTGGGAGGTTTTGTAACTTCTTACAAAGTATCAAATATTTAAGCTTGAATGTGAAGCCTCAACAAATGGCCCATGTGGAAGAAAACAACTGATGCGAAGCTAAACCTTGACTAAGCAAAGGATAAACTCTTGTGAATATAAAAGCATCAACCGAAAACAAACAGTCTTCTGTTAAATTTTAGGTACGCGATGAAAATGTAGCGGAAGATAACGTAGCGCGAGAAAAGATAGCCAATATTTGGTCGTAGAAGAAAACATCACAGGTATTTATGGAAGTTGGATAATAATATAGCGGAACATAACATTGCCATTGACCTACACCATTAAGCACAGTAACAATTCGTTTTCCTTTTAAGTTTCAACTTAGAAATAAACGGAACTCACCGACTGAAAACAATATTTCCTTTGAAGTTTCAGCTTACCGATTCCACTTTGATGTTTTAGCACCGTAGCGTAGGGGGAATAAACAACACTCAGCAAAATGGTATACTCTATTCCATATTTTATTGTCTGCACTTTATTTTTCATAGGAAGTCGTTCATACTCTGATCCACATAGAACGTTTATACTCTGCTATTCACCGACACTCAATACTTTGGGTAAACGTTTATACCTTGCTATTGAGCGACACATTTTATACTCTGGCCCAACAAAATGCAGTACAAAATGCCGATCTCCAAACAATACGCAGTCCAGTTTCAAATAGAAGTTTCTATCGTTAAGTTTTTTGTAAGCTTTCAATTAACTTTCTGAGTTTAGATAACAGTAGCCTCTCAAAAGAATAAATATTAAGCGCAGTAATACAACTCTAAATTCAATGGTAAAATTCCCAAAGTTTATTCTATCTCATTATAGCATTCTCGAGGCACCTATATCTATTATCAATCCATCTAACATTAATCAGTGTATTTATAATTTTACATGGGTATAAAATTAGGTTAATACATTATAAAACTATATAATACATAATATGGTAATTTAAAATTTTGTGATATCTCTCTAGCATGCATATTAAAACGAACTGAAGATAAATTATTATAATTAATACTAATAATACCTTATATTTATAATGCAGTAATACAACTCTAAATTGCGTGGCCTCTCAAATCTAATTGTATATATCCTGTAAATTATGTATCTCCCTATACTTATAAAGTAATAGGATACTTATTACTTATCTCTGTATACAGAATACTTATTATCTTATCTCTCTATACATATAATATGATATTATACCTATAATATGATACTATAATACTATTAAGCAGAGTAATACAACTCTAAATTACCTAGCATACCTATAATACCAATATTCATTGTAAGTATTTTACGTAGTATATATATAAATCTAATTGTATTAAGTATTTTACATATTAATAATTATGAATACATTTATAGATAGATCTTAGATGGATAAATATATCAATAAATCCAAAAATATTTTAGATTTTAGATTTAAGATAAACTTATAAATTTTTTTAACTAATTTTGGTCACTTATAGATATCATTTTCAAGGTATATAACTTTCAATTACAACTCTAAATTCATGAAATTGTATTTTTATTTGTTTATTTTTTACAAATTCAATGTACTATGATTCTTGCTAACTTTGTGCTAAATTCAATGTATTATGATTCTCACTACATTTTAGTTATTATTAAATTAATAACATTGGCATTAATAAGTCATAAAGATTAACATAGTAGAAGAACAATTTATTAATTACAGTAATGTGTTGTAATCACCCTCCAGTAATTCAGGAGCTTTAAACCTACCACCACTCTAGCCCTATGTTGTTTGTAGGGTGGAACACAAAAAATATATTATGATGAGTTGCATTATCATCTCCATTACTCTATATTAGTTATCCTCCACTAATTAAGAAATTAAGGGTCTAATGTATTCTTTCTCCTTAATGGTTTGATGTGCTCCTTTTAAGTTGGATTTATCAAGCCTTTATGCCATTGTTTACCTTTTGACACTAGTTTAGGTAAATATTGGTTAGAAAATTATAAAAATAAAATATGTATAACATAATTAGTAGAACATTCTAAGCCATTTGTTTTAATCCTACATAGCTATTAGGAGTGCCATATCAATGTTGATGTTTGTGAGGTGTTTTTTATTTTTTCATATGTTGGCATATGTTTATCATTGCCACTTATTTGTCAATACTATTTTTTATAAATATCCCTTATTTATCTAATTCTCATGTTTGATAATTGTTTTCTATTTTTACATAGGTGAATATGACCATCATATATTTCTTGTGTATAGATGTTTGCCATGATACAATCAATGTGTGTTTAAATTATGTGTATATTATTTATGGTCTAAGTAAATAAGTGATACATTTTAATTATGCTTCAATTATTGATGGTTGAAAATTGAATGGGCTCATATTATTTACTAATTATCCATGGTCTTATCACTCTTTTTCTGTAACCATTTTCATTTTCTTTAATGCAATCTTAATGGTCGTTAATAATAACTTGAATGAAGAAAGTTTACCAATATCCCCATAGACATGTTATCCAAGAACACAAACATATAGGTTAGTTAAGGCCTTCCCATAATGGAAAGTATAGATTAATAAATGGGGATGTAGAGGTCCTCTTCCATCAAGACAAATTGTGTTGAATGTATTGATCGATTACACTAAAAATCAAGGATCTTTTATGAACACAATGAGGCATTAAGTATAAAAAGTTAGTATATTTAGAGTGGACTAACACATTAATAGTTAACCTCCACTTCCCTACTATTCACTCCATCTAACAGTGTTTTATTTTAATTTTAAAGTAATTTGGTCATTTTTATTATAAAGAAAGTAGGCAAATGAAGGTTGACATTCTATATTGAATGTGCAAGTTGGTTATGTTTAAAATTGAATATCTTTCTTCTAAATGCTCATTTAGCATAACTAGTTGGTATTTTCACATACCCACTAGTTACTATGTCAAATTAAATAATTTATTTATAATAAGAACCTCCATTGGAAGATGAAGTAACCAGTGAAGTTGTTTAGGTTAGCTTCCAATGTGGTGTCCCATGTTGAATATGTTGATGGTTACAATCAACACCTTATTGAACTCATAAAATATGCCTAATTATTAGTTCTTCATGGATGTCCATGATGGTAGATGACCTTTACATCCCCATCAAAAGATAGAGTAAATAGCAAGGATGTGGAGGTCAAATGCTTATGTGGTAGCCTACAATGAACCTACTAGATTTTTATGTTCATAATTGAGAATATTTTATGAGTACAGTGAGGCTCTAATGTTAAGCTATTAGTGTATTTAGCATGGACCACTATGTTCTTATATGACCTCCATGTCCCCATTGGTTACTCTATCTACATAAAAAAGGGCTTTAACCCATTACTTATTTTATTTACAATCATAATAATAAAATAAATTCAATAATTTTATTTAACATAATGGATGGAGTGTTTGTCTATGGAGTAAGTATCAAGGACATAGAGGTAAATTGATAACATGGTAGTCTACACTAAATGTACTATCTAGTTATGCTTAGCGTGAATTCCAATTCTTGTCATTTTGATAAAACTAGTCAATTCTCATTACTCATCACTCTGGCATTAATATGTAACACTTGTTAAGATTGTTTTGTAATATTTTTGGTTGACAAATTAAAAATTTAATGTCACTTGAATGTATTATTCTCTTTAATTAAGAAAGGTAAAAATTATGAGTATACTTGTGTGCCATTCCCCTATTCCATTTTAATGTCTATATAACCATTACATAAAACATTAAATATTACATTTTTTTCATAATAACAACAATAATAAAGAAAGGCTTATATTATAAATGGATATGGAAGGATGAAATGCCATCGATTAAGGAAAATGATAGCAATTATAAGAATTGATAGAAGTAACAGAACTTTTGTCTCTCATAACTCAGTTACAAGTTATTAAGATGGTGTTAAGGAAAATGATAAAGTTTATGTTAAATGATAATGATTAAGACAAATTTTAGTGGTTAATGGAAATTATATCTTAACTTTAGTTGAATGAAAATTCCATATTGATCAATAAAATTAGACATTATACCTATAATTTGGAAATCCTTCTCCTATTTCATGTCTCATTTTCCATTAACCTCTTCATTTTCACCCATTGTAAGAGTTTGGGTGCCATTACCAAGTTTCATAACCTTGTATGATATTCACAAGAACATCCTAGAGGAGGAAAAAGAGAAATTTAGTACAGGGATCCTTATCTTCTAATGAAAGTACATTACCCTCTTATTATTATTATTATTATTATTATTATTATTATTTTTGTTGTTGTTGTTGTTGTTGTTGTTGTAAAGAAATTAGTTAGTTAGAGTGCTAGTAGATAGATTAACATATGAAGATGTAAAGGTCAACTATAAGTGTGCCCATCCATCTTGAATGGATTATCTAGTTACATTTCATGTTGATAAATTATTTAGGTTTGATTAATTATTATATCCTCAATTCTGAGTGTAACCAGATGGTACATTGAGCATAGGTTATCACACTTGTATTTGTCCTCCACATCCCCTCTAGTTACTCTATCCAGTAGGGATCCATGTATTTATTTATCCCATTATACCTTCATTGATGGGCCTCATAATAGTTTTAAAAACCTTACCTTACAATAAGGGGTGTGATATTTGAAAAGGATGATATAATATTATGTCAGCATCTAACTCGGTAGTCCATATTGAATGTATCAGCTACTTATGCTCATAGTTTAGGATGTAAAATATGGGGATGATAAATAAAATAAAAACATAATATATAGATTGAAGATAGATTGAGTAAGTACCATGCACATCTAGGTGAATTATCATGCTAATAGTTGACCTTGACATGCCTACAAATTACTTTAATTATTCTCATTCGATCCATTTCATTAGACTATTATCCATCTATTGATGGACCCCACATATTATATATTTTATTTTGAGCTCACATTGAATATAATAGTTACTTATGCTTATAATTGAGGATGTAAAAAGTGGGGCCCATCATAGGAGGGTTATGGGGCCAATAGAATAGATGGAAGGGAGGGTAGATGGAGTATCTAGTAGCCTCATAAAGGTCACATAGTGTGACCTTCATGTTTTTAATATATACTCCATTTAATCTCAACTCCATTTATTTCATTTGCGTGTTACCCCACATATGATAGGTCCTACTTTTGTAATCCTTAATTCTAAGCATAACCAACTAGAACATTCAATGTGTCCTTAAAACCAAGTATGTAATAAGTGGGTCCAATCATTGGATGGTTAATGAGATAATGTAATGGATGGAGTGATAATAAATAGATACACATCTCAATTAATTTTGATTAATATGGTGTTAAGGTAAATGGTAATTATTAATACAAATGATAATAGTTAAGATAAGCACTAGTGGTAAGGGAAAATTAAATGTTAACCTCAAACTATTATTCCTTATTCATTAAGTCATTCATCATCTATGTATTTAATCATTCCTCATTTTGATAAGTGGTAGTTTATATTTTTAAATGGAGAATAAAAATAAACTAAAAAACTATAATTTAACATCTTTAAAAACTATATTTTTGAGAAAAAGAAATACCTCATAGTGAGTGTTGAAAACTATAATAGCAAGCTATATAATACCTTTGGTGAAGAATATAATTCAAAATGACATGTTATAACTGAATAGGAAGTTAACCTTCTATTTATTTATTACCACTAATTATTAAGTACTTTATTTACCAAAGGCCTCCTTGATACATCTCACCAGCTACACATTCACTATTTTAGGATTTCTTTTCCTAAAAAAAAATCTTTGATTTTAGATATTTAATTATTTGTTTTAATTTTTTTGTTTTAATTCTTATTTATATTTAAATTTTGTCTTTCCTTAAATATAATCCCACATACTAGAATGAATAATGATTGAATATTTCATCATTTATTCACACTATACCTAATAAGGTTATGTTCATATTAAAATTTTAAAGCTATACCCATTACATGCATGCTTTTCCCCTGTTCCATTTCTCATTTTCCATTACCCTATTATTTAACCTTTACATGATATTTTTCACCATTTATAGCTGCCATAAGCATGTACCACAATCATAAAAGCATCCTAGAGGATGTAATTACTATACATATTGGTTACCTATAATGAATTATATTATTGAATCTCGAACCTTGTTTAGAATAATATAGATTTAGCATCTAAAAAGGGAATAACCTTTATATTTACAGATGATCAACCAATGAAATACAAAACATATTTTTAAAGTAATACGTTCAATATATACTACCATGCTAAACCACTATCCTCAATAATAAAGTTGATTATCTATGATATGTAATTCATGATATAATATGTAAACTCACAAGCTCCCTTGTTCTTATGGTTTGGAATATAATATGTATATTTATCTCCAATTCATTAATTTATATTTATTTTCATCCTTCAAATTTTATTTAAGATTTATTAAAGAGGATGGATAATTAATAATAATTTATTCAAACTTTTATAATTTATAATATACAGCATTCTATTTTTTGCACTAAAATCAATAGACTATCTTAATTTAAATATTAATATATTTATTTTGATAACTAAATATACTATGTCATGTATTGATGTCATGTTTTTGTATCATTTGGCATAATATATAATGGAATACATGGTGGTTGTGAAGGTGATAGTGTGAGAATTTAATTTTTTGTTCTATTTTACCATCATAAGGTTGTTTTAACCCTATTTCTAACATCCATTTGACCATTATACATGATATTTTGTTCTTTTTTGGAAACAATGATTAAAAAATTATGATACCTTTTGCATATAGTGGTGGATTTTTGAGCCCCTTTATTTTTGGAAATCATTTTCAATCCCAATGCAATGGTGCATCTAGATTGCAACCATTTGTCGTGAGTAAGTGGGATATTTATAAAGAATTTAATGATTTCATTATTTATTAATGATTTCATTATTCATTGTGTACATATGAATATTATAATCAATTATTATTCTATTTATGTTGATGAATATTTACATGTTTATAAAAAATATATTATTAATAGCCATATCCCATTTCACGTATATGTAAACAAGGTACATTTTCTATAAAAGGTTTAAATAAATTAATTGCAACTTCTATTAACTTGCCTGCTATCACTTATGATTATCTATTTAATAATTTTTTAGGTTTTACAAGGAAGATTAAATAACATAGTCAATAAATATATAATAACATCCTCACTCCGTATACACTTCCTCTCAGTTAGTTTTTTATGAATTTATTATCTAGCCATGGTAGAAAAAATGAAGATCTCTTCAGATCCAAGTAAGTATGTTTTAATGAACCAAATTTTTATTCAATTATAATATATTAAATGTTCATATAATGGGATTATAAAAGCTTCAATATAAAATTTTTGCATATAATGCACTGCATTTAATCCTAGATATTTTATACTGATAACACATTGTAGCTAACACTTTCAATATGCAGACAATGTATCATTTTTTTTAATTGCACATATAATATACCACATTTAATCCTATACAATGCGTATATACAATCTATTTCATTCAATCCCTCAATTGTACATAGAATGCATTTAATCCATTTAGGATTAAATGCACCTTTTTATATATGTTTAATGCATACAAAAAATGCATTGTACTTTTATCCCTTCCATAAATATATAATACATATAAATAATTATTTTTTGTTTCTTTATCTCTACATGTTGATATTTTCACATACATGACTATATGCCTTTCTTAATCATATAATTTTCTTTTCATTAGTATACAATACTTCAATATAATGTCTATGATACTAACATACTATACTTAGATAAATATATGTAATATATATCATTCAAAACTCCATATGTCATTCCCAATACACATATATTGTATTTTACGTGTGATGAATACATTCTCAAGGCACATATTACACTTTCATCACACATAAAATATAGTATATGTGTATTGGGAATGATATCTTTTGAGTTCTTTTACATATATTTATCTAAGATTGGTATGATATTTAAGATATATGTAATAGTTGATTTATTAGTAACACCAACTATTTAATAACTTGATACATATTTCAAACAATAAACTTTTAAAACTATTTTACTATTAAATTGAATAATGTCATATTAATTAGAAGGTTTAGTCTATAGCAACATATAAAACTACTATATAATAATTTTTATGATAATTATAGTGATTTCATAATGTAAGTGTCCCTCTATATTACATAAGTGAAGGAATAATAAGAGTACCGAAGATGAAATATGTAAAGTATAAAATATCTATCCTCATAAATTATTATTATTATAATATATATCTTCCCTTTGAAGATAGATTGATCCAACCTTCAAATTCTATTAGGTTTCAATTACTTTATAATTTATAGACTTTATTGACTTAATTCAAAGTCTCTTCTCATCACTTCTGCATGTAAGATGCCAAAAATCCTTATCTTTTAAGACATGTTTAATTTTTCCTAACATCTACCCAAATACATTATTTCTAAAATGTTCATCATTTAAAACTATATGAAATCTTATTATTTATCCAACTTTTTATATAACATATAAACATGTAAGATATTGAATAAAATATGAAATCATCAATTTATGATAGTGACAATCTAATGATCAGTGTCCAATAAATAAATGACACTCAAGAAAATATTGATTTATCAATATCTAGACATTGTTTGTGATGAAACCACCTTTTTAATTCTAAAATTACAATTAAATAAAATTAGGATATAAATAATATCCCAAGTTAAGCCCTTACATAAGTAAACAATTCTTAATTTTTTTTGACTTCTATAGAAAAGCTAAAACTATAAATAATTTGATATATATATAGTAGGTTTATCTTACCCTAAGCTTATTTATTCTCCTTTTTAAGTTCATGGCCACATAGGTTCAATATTTTATTTATTTAACATTATATGGAAATAATTTTTGGAATGGATATATTTTTTTTTAATATTGTCATTGGCATTTTAAAAAACCATAATTATTTTCTAGGATAAGGTCATGCATGATGAAGACTTCCAAGATTTTTCACCATTCTACTATCACTATATGATTGGTATGAGGGATAATTTTTAACATTATTTCATAAATATCTAAAGGATGAAATTGAAATGTAATGTATATTTTTGTAATTAGTTTTAATTAGTGTGTGGTGTAATTCCATATGACCCATATAACCTTTAATTAGTTATTGTATCTTTATATCATAGACAAACTCAGTTTGATGATGCAAAAATAAAATTTAATATGTATAATAAAAATTTAGTTGGGTTTTAACTTCTATTATCATCTATTCATAAATTATATTTTTGATCAAAGTTAACATGATAAAATAATACCAGCAATGTTTTTAAAAAAAAATTAAATGACAATCAAATGGACATCAAATTTTAGGTTGGAATTAAAATTAAACAACACATTCCATTACAACCAAACACTACCATAAAATTCCATTGTATAAATCATCTAAACATAATAATGTAATATAATTATAATTTTTTTATTGATACTTAGGAATTATACGTGTACCAGGCTCTTTAAAATGGCTTTTGACCAGAGCCATATCTAGTTATAGAGCATAAAAGTAGGTCTAGTCTTCTAAGACCAGAACAAACTAAGAAACAAAGAAAAGTTTTTATTTCTTTTGTAATAAAAAAAATAGTAATGATCTAGAAGGAGAAAATATTCAAAAGGTTATCAATTCTTACAAAATCAAAAGAAAAAACTCTTACATGGATCAAAGGAAACTAAACCAAAACCAAGCTTCATATCAACCTTTAATTACTTACAAACACTGACCTCTACTGGAGAGCAGTGATTCTAAGGTCCATTGAGATATTTTATTAATAGAATTTTTTGCATCCATCTACAGCCTTTTAGCTTCAGTCTTCCTACCTCTCTTTGCTTTCAAACCATTGGGAGTCTTAATAGCACTTTCTAACTGAGCTAAATATAGTATTGCCTTGTTAACTAACTCTTCTTATTCTTCCTCCTCTATTGATCTATTGTACACTAGATTTCTATCAATAACAAGAGAATATTTATTCAAAGCCTCTTGATTAGAAACTAAAATATTTTCTTCCTTATCCTAATTGATGAGAGAAGTTTGTCATGGGTCTAAAGCATATAAAATATCTATAAACTTTAGATCCTTTTGATTTTGAAAGGAAAGTTGAGCCTCTTTAAAAACATCCCTAGCTATGTCCTCAATATATTTAGTACTCACTATCCCAATCAAATTATTAACTATATCATGATTAGGGTGCCTAATCTTCCTCACCCACTTCTGAACAATCAAAACTTTGGGACCTAAAAACTCCGTTTCCTAGAAACAAGTCATCTTATGATCTAATTTATTAAATTTTCATCATCTAAATGAAATATCTACAAAGTTAAAAAATTGAGAGCATACTCTATGGGAAGATGAGATTTTAATAGAATAGAATAGTTACTTGGATAGATCAACCAGAATATAAACCTGTATAAAATTCCTATGAGATTCAAAAAAATCATTAATTTTTATAAAACACCCACTTTATTCACAATTTTATTGAAAAGCCCAAGCTCTCTTAAGGCTAAAGGTAAATTATACAATGTTAGTCACACCAGGGCTTGAGTAATCAACATAGAATTAGGATTAAAGAGTAGAGCCTAAAGGCACAAGAAAACCCCCTAATTGCCAACAAACCACGAGCTATTTGACCAAAAAAAATATCTATCTTCTATCAATTGATATTGAAATATAAAGAAACCGTTAGACAACATTAGAAATGGAAGGAGGCTTCAATGCTAGCCAAGATCCCTCTACCAATTGCTAAATCCCTTCTCACGATAGCCTTTTCTTGATACATCTCCCAACAAATAAAATGTTTTATTTATTTGAACAAACCTTTTTTAGCTCTGAATCTTACAATTCAAAGATAAGTGAGGGATTATTAAAAAAATAGGAACATCACCAAGATGTACTATTTTTGGTTCAGATTATTTGGAACTCTCTACTTGTGGTGCTTCTTGAGGAACTTCCTCTACAACAGTAACCTTAACAAAACAATATTTAATAGAAACCAAATCTCTAGGAATCAAGAAAGTTTTAGAGCCTAGATTTAACTTGATGATATTTGATTTGCCAAAATCCCCACATGTATGAAAGGGATTAGAATTGTTAAGAGAGGTAGAAAAAATAATGCCTTTGAATCCCTAATTTTATCTTTTCTATTAACCTTCTACTCCTTTGGTTAGGCCTGAAAGGGCTTCCAAATAATATTTCCCTAGCCACATCTCCCAAAAATAAACATCTATTCCCATGTATTTTGAATCATAAATAGATTTATCTAATGCTTTTCAATTGCCCCTACCCTTACCCCTACCACATCTAATTATTGACCTACACTCCAATCGATAAACCTTAAGCTCACCATCTTTAAATTCTTCTCTTATAGTATCATCACCTTCTTCAATTATTTTTTTCTTACTACTTAAACCCCATGTCTATCTTGAAAAAATCCCTTGCTTGCTAATGGTGCCTAACCTGAGGAAAAAGTATGCTTCACTACTTCACCCTTGGCCCATGACTGTTCCTTTCTACCAGACTTCTCCTCCCATATCTCTTCCTATGATTTTGTCATTGCTTTCCAAGTTAAATTATATATAGTGGGGTAATCTTGAATCTAGTCAATATAATATAATGATATTATTAATATACTATATATTATATTAATACTATAATATAATATTAGTATATAGTATTATATTATATTATATTATTAAAATATTATATTTATTATTAATTAATAATAAATTTAAATAATGAAATTAATCAATGATTTAGGGATGAAATATGTTACATCTTGATTCCTTGCCAAGCAAACTCACTAGGTTATCCATGGGTATTTATAGTTGAAAAAATTAGATTTGACAAATTTTAACTAAGCTATGAGATATGTGTTGTTATGTGATAGTAGAACATTACTTAGGTTAAATGATCACACTGCTATGGGTTGGATGCAAGTATATGTTTACCTCATGATCATGTTGATTTGTGATTTCAACTATACTTTATGATGTATGTATATCATGGTTGTTATGGTCCAACTTCCTGCTTTATTTTGAGGTTGATGCAAGAGAACCCATCCCTTGAATGTAAATAGAAGGAGAGTATAATCAGAGAGGGTGATGTAGATAAAGATGTCGAAGGATGATAGAAAATAGCAAAAAATCTTATATACATGAGATAAATAATTCATGTTAGATGCACATTCTGAATGGTTAGCATGGTGTGTTTAGTGTTGTTACATCTAAATTTACTTTCACATGGTTAGTCTAGCTTAGTTGTTAATTAGGACTCATTTTGTGTGGTTACATTCTAGTCATATTTATAACCATTAATGTCTTAAAATTTGTATAATTAGAATAACATTGAATTTATTGATTAACATATTTATCATTAAATCATGTTAATATTATTAAGTAGTAAATATAATCTAAAAATAGTTAAAGTTGTATTATTCCAATTAAGTAGAAAAAAAAGAAAAATAAAATTAATAAATAGAAAAGGTTTAATATAGAATATAAAGAAAAACATCAAAGAATAAAAAAATGAGTAAAAGAATGAAGCCATTTTTTTTTTAAATATGCAAAGCTCATAAGAGCTGAGGAAGGAAAGATAAGAGCAAGATGAGGGCACACCAGTAGAGGAGAAGGTAGTCCTTAAAGAGCTAGAATCAAT
>JARHVA010001613.1:2947500-2982500 GCA_037957365.1 Torreya grandis
GAATTTACATATACCTATATTCAATATTTCAGAGTGTAGCATATGCTAAGATAAAACATTATGTATTTCATGGAAATTATGACTTGATTTTTTATGTATAATTTGTTGAATATAAGCTTGTGTTTCCATGTAGTTATGACTACTTTATATGACTAATTTTGAAAAGAATATTATTTATGTCTTAGAATACTAGACTCTTGTCATATGGGTTATCATAGGGTATAGTATGTTTGGAAAATAATTATAGTAATGAAAATCTAAAATTAAATATTTATTTTATATGGGTGGTATAAACTGTAGTCATTATATATAGTACGAGATAGAAAATAATGTAAGATCCATTCATACATTTAATCAAATAAATGTATATTTTTATTACTCCTATGTTTAGCATGTTATATTATGTGTTTGTGAATAGAATGCAAATTGAATGAATTTTTTGTTTGAATTTTATTTTACCAATCTACATTTCTAATATAGAGTGAGGAGTGAGATGGACTTCACTAGCTTACTAATATCACAATTTTAGTTGAAAGAAGTCTGATCAGTGCATGAATTTGATTGATTTATAGATCATTATTATTTATTATTCATAAAAATTTGGACAAAATTATATTTAGTAATATATTATCATTTTATTAGTATGATTTAAATGTTTGTGTGATATCTTGCAATAGAAAAAGTTTTTATGATACACTATATGTTCAATTTATAGAACATACTACACATGGTACTTATATCTATGGATTCCCATGCCATCACTATCTAGTCATCCATGAAGAGATGAATATTTCATAATGGGATTAGCGTAGGAGATAATTCATCCATGATTGGTGTATAAAATTTCTTAGATGATTCTCTCTCTCCACAATAGTACTACTTATCGAGATGACACTTCAAATTTCCAAAGATACTTGAGTTTGGGAACTATGCTCTAAGGTAGCCATGTATCTTATATGTATATTATATTATATTTTACTAATTATTGAATACTATAATGATTGTTTTAATTACTTATTGTTGTACTTTCATAGTGGTGATTTTAGACTTGTATAAGTCATGGCTGGGTTAATATAATTTTTTTCTATATTTATACTTTGATGTGATCTCATAATATTAGAGATAAGTGATATATGATGTAATATTCTTGTTTATTTCTACCATGATTTGAATATTGCATATGGTCTCTATATATTTTTTAATGTAATCAATTTTTTGGTATATGTGTATAAATAACTAAATAAATCACATACTTCTAGTTGATCTCAGTAGGGTTATTACATGTGAAATAAGAGTTGTGGCTTGAACTCTAGGATGTAATGAGTCTATTATCACTTTTGTGTCTTTATATTCACTAGTGTGAACCTAGTGACATGAAGTATTACATCGGTATTTTAAATTTGTGATACCTCAATGCTGAAACATGTTACATCATGATTGAAGTCTTGAAACTTGGAAGATCCTCGTACATGGCTTGGTGACTATTGTAAGTATTAGACATTCATTAATTTTTTTTGAGAAGAATTGATTGTGTACCCTTAAAAACACTCATACCCTTTTGATTTTTTAATGGGTTGGTTTATTGAGTGTCCTAATGGTAATGGTTATACATGAGGTTGAGTAGGTGAGTACTTATCATAGTTCATGAGTTATGAATAATAGATTTTTATCATAATTTGGTCACTTAGATTGAACACCTTGAATATGATTGCATCGTTGTAATCAAGTCACCTTCACCATTTGTGTTTTTAGTTATGAGTGTTTAATAAGCACTGGATGGTTCTCACTTAAATATATGTCCTTTATTTTTTGTGTTTAATGCTTTCTAACCCTAGAAATAGAAAAATCTTATAAGAACATTTTTAGTTAGTACCATCTAGGGTGGTGGAAATTTTCTTATAATAGAGTGTACATGCTTTGGTTGAGAATTCTTTTATGTTAAGAGTTTATTGATAGTTTGGCATGTTTATGTTATGTGGTTTAGAAATAAGTGTCATCTCTCTTAGTTATCTTAGAGGGGACTTGTTATTATCTCAATCCTCTTTAAAATCATTATAAAATATCAATACGATTCATATTTTCATAATGATGAACTAGTGTTCTCTTAAATAGAAAAAATATTTCTAAAATGTTGTCTTGATCTTATTATATTTAGTTTATGGGATAATATATTTTACTTGTTATTGTGATATAATTTGTATGACTGGATGGATTGATACATCTTTGTGGTTAGTATTTTTACTTTTGGTTGTGGAAGTAGGTTACGATACTACTTTCACAATTTTGGTAAGTAGGTAGTGATTATGGCAATTGAGTTGTGATGTTATATTTTTTACCTCATGAGGGTATGTAGGTGTTTTGAGATGATAGTTATCTACTTTTCACTTGTGAATATTTAGGTAACTTATTTATCTAAGATGTGAATTTTTACCACATGGAGTGGTGAAACTTGAATTGTATATTGAATTCTATATTAAGAATTATAAGTTGATTATAGTTATTATGTTATTATTTAATTGATTGATATTGTAATATTTTTGGCTTAAAAATATTGTTTTAAAGAGTTACTTTTTACCTTTCATCGAAAGTGAGTAGGATTAGGATGTGTAGAACATCTTAACAATCTAGGGGTTCAAATAAACATTTAACTTATTGTGAGCTAGCCAAGGAAGTAGGGAGATATTGTCTAAATTATTACTTTATAAGGTTCAAGGATGGTGTGACCCTTAGGCTTTTTATGTTATGATAATTTTTACATTATTTCCTCTTAACTAGTAATACAATACATTAGGTTAAGCTGTGAAATACTGTAACTATTTATGTTTGGCTAGTAGTAGCTTAATACAATTATAGAATGACTGTATGATTTTTCTTATATACTTTTTGATACATCTAGAAAAATTTTATATATAGTATTAATTTATATGATATGTTAATATAGATTCATGATTCATTAAACCTGGTGCACATTTTTTAGATCACTAGGTCATGAAGATCTAAGGTAAGAATGATGAATTAGGAACATGAGAAGTAAGAAATAGTAATGGATCCTATTTAACCTCACATTGACCTAGTATTTACTGAGTTTGGATCTGACATATAGATTTGTTGAATCCAAGATTAACAGATAAAATCGTCAAATTTAGTCATATGGCCATATGCATTTATACCATGGAATGTTTATTCTTTCATTTTTATACAATAAAAATGTAGTATTTCCTATTCCTATTCATTGTCATACTTATTAAGAACTCTATGGAGTAGTGACAATATTCACATGTTGTACTTATTAGGTGTGATATGGAGTAATGATAGTATTAACGTATACACATTAATCATTCAAATTTCCCTCAATGCTTTTCTATAGAATGAGAAGAACACTCTCTAGATTAGAGAGATGTGTAGAGAGTTGCAAGGTTTTGTGAAATTATCCCTAGTCATTTGTTTTTGTCTTTTATAATGATATCACAAACTTTTAAAAGGTAGTAAAACATTCACTAAGTTATGTATGTAGGTTTCTCTTGTTAGTTCAAGACCCCAGTGTGGTTGGGACAAGAACATTCAGATTAAGTGAAACTTATAAATACTTTGTACATAGTAGTGAGATGTCATAGATCAGGATTGTGTGGGGCCAATACTCTAGGAATAGTGTAACTTGAATTAACTATGATGAGTTCTATAAGTAATTTCCCATTTACTACTTAATTTGATATTTTATATCTTTTTTTTACTTTTATTAATAATGTATTTAATTTAGAACTTATATTTGAATAAGAGTCATCAGAGATGATGAATATCTTAAGGTGGGAATGTTGTTACATCTTGATTCCTCACCAAGTAAACTTACTAGATTATCTATTAATATGTATAGTTGACAAATTTAAATTTGTCTATTTTAAACTAAGTTATAAGATATATGTTTTTATGGGACATTAGGATATTACTTAGGTTAAATGATCACATTGATATGGGTTGGTTGTAATTATATGTTTACCTTATGATCATCTTGATTTATCATTTCAATTATTTTTTATGATGTATGTATATCATGGTTGTTATTATTTAACTACATATTTTTTTGTGAGGTTTATGTTGGAAAAACCATCCCTCAGAGTGTGATAGAGGGACAGAATCATTGAAGAGAGTGTCATAGAAAGAGACATCATATGATGACAGAGAATGGACAAAAACCCTACATACATGATATAAATAATTCATGTTAGATGCATAATTTGAATGGTTAGCATGATGTGTTTAGTTTTTTTACATCTATATTTACTTGTACATGATTAATCTAGCTTAATGGTAAATTAGGAATTGTTATATGTGGTTACATGATAGTCATATTCATAACCATTAATGTTTTATAATTTATATAATTAAAATAAGCTTCAATTTATTAATTAAGAGAATTATCAATAAGTCATGTTAATGTTATTAACTAGTAAATATAATCTAAAAAGAGTATATGGTCTAATAATTCCCATTAATTATAAAAACAAATAAAAAGAAAATAAATAAATAAATAGAAAAGTTCTAAAATAGAATTTAAAAAAAGAGAAGAAATAAATTAAATAATGAGAAAATAGGGAGAAAAATCAAGGAATAAAAAAATAAAAAAAGAAAGAAGTCAGCTTTTTAAAAAACATGCAAAACTCATAAGAAGGGAGGAAGAAAAGAAAAGATGAGGATGAGGGTACACCGAGAGAGGAGAAGGCAGCACTTGAATAGCTAGAATAAGTAAAGCAAGAGAAGGTAGGTGATGTCATTGTAATTTGTGTGAACGTCTATATGGATCTAATGAAGCACCTTAATATATTTATGGTCAATATCTCCTTATATCACTAAATTTAATATCCACATGGTTTTATATCACTTTTCATGTATTTATAAGTAATATCTATAGTAAATTATCACATTTAGGGTTAATATCACCCAAGTGAATATTCATTTTGTAAATAGACTATCCTCAATATTATTATATATCATTATGATAGAAAACTATTATATATGTTCAAAATTTTTAAAGCATTAAACTAACTGAAATTTCATGGTAGATATTGCTACTTCTCACCCACTCCCATAATTGACTTGTTCAAAGAAAAAGGGTTTCCAAAACTTTTTGATAATGTGGATAGCTATGTACAAACACTTAAATCAATACAGCCTAAAGAATTAATTTGGCTTATGATCTCTGGAAGGCCCACTAAATTGAAATAATGTCGTAGTTGTAGACATGGCTAAAAAAAACATGTCACCTCTACTGCGAGATCAAATACATATTTCTAATCGTATAAACATATTCTCATCCATATATGAATAAATAATATAGACTAATGAATATTTTTTAGTGAATCGCTCTATATGCATGAATGAATAATATAGAGTGATGGTATTATTATTTCAATTAATATTCCATATAGAGCAATGGTGAATAATTAATTGAAATACCAAAATGATGGTGACTAATAAATTAAAATACCACAATGACTTAAAAATTAAAATATATTCATGTAACTAAATTATTCTAATAAAATTCTAAGTATGTATATAATAGTGCAATGATATGTATAAAATTATGTATCTAATGGTTACCATATATAATCAATAATAGCTAATGGTTACCATATTTTATAAATCTTGAACGATTACCATATATAATTGGTGATAATGGTTATCATATGCATGGTTTAACTGGTGATATATGTATAATGGTTACTTTATACAGCTTATTAGTATTTTATTATGAATACAACGAGATGTATTGAGAATTATATGGTTATAAATTTGGATATAGTTATTTCGCATACATTTAAAACTCTGATTAGTTGACTATATACTTAAATCATTTCCTCAAGTCAATATGTTAGATAATTATTTAATACCTACAACATCTTTCCTAAGTAATTTACAGATGGTTTGTAAGATAACTATACAATATTGATTAACTAATTTAGTTATTGTAAATAACTACTTAGTTTATATAATAAATTGATAAATAAATATAACATTATATACTTAGCATAGTACATGTGGTGACAGATGTATAGATTGTTATTGGTTATAAATTGAGTCACTATCTACAATATTATTTAGAATCTTTTTTTTGAATCTACTATAGACTAAAGGAATAATAGTTAATTAAACTAGCAATAATGGTAGATAATATAGACTTATGATATAATATTTGAGGTATCTAAAAGCTATATGATTTATGTAGCATTGATATATATATATATATATATATATATATATATATATATATATATATATATATATATATATATATATATATATATATATATATATATAGTGATATCCTTATCAGGCCCAACATGTTGGATTATTTAGTGTATGTAAGTGTTATTTACAACAATTCAATGTAATAAACTTATAACAAGTCCATAGGATAATGGGCATAGACAACTATAAGGAGTTGTGTGATGAAATGTTGTGAGTATAAATAGTTTGATGTCTATGTTAATATAGTCATTAATATTATGAAATTATTAATATATTTAATAGCTAGTCAACAAATTTGCTGAATGAAAAGTTATATTGAAGGTGTAAACAAGGAAATTATTGAAAAATTTTAGAATGCATAAAATTAATTAGGTGTGAAGAAATGTACCAAGGATGGTAACACTACTTAATGCATTATGACAAATTCTTTGGTATGTTTTCAAATAAAGAATAATCAATTGATTAGATAAACAAGCTGAGTATTGCATATAAATAGAAAAACTCTAATGAAAGCAATCGGGAGATGTAAAAAAATTTATGTTTATGATAATAATAACTTGTGGGAATTCTCTCATAGACTCAAAAAAAAATTCAAGGCTATAGGTTATTCCCAAAAATATTTAGATGAAGAATTTAAGAGAGATAACATAAGGATATCACCTGATATTATATATGTAATGAAAATAAGAGGTGGTTCTCATAACAGTGAACCACATCCCAAAATTTTTTAAGAGATGAATCAAACATAAATATAATATAAATATATCAAAAAATATCTAAATTATCTTATTGGCCAAAGATATTTTGTAATGGCCAAACCCTTAGATGTGAAAATCAATAAAAAACACACTAGTTGGTGTATGCAACATGTCAAATTTTCGATGCATTATGATATTTTTCATCATATTTATTTTACTTTTTATACTAACAATATTTTTTATGAGCATGGAGTAGAATCCATACCAAAATCATCAAGGGAATTTATTTCCATCCATTTTTTGTGAAAGATGGGATGGACATTTTTTTTATAATAGGGCATGTTTGGATGGAAGTTTCAACATTTGTGGTTGATTGCCAAAATTTAATAATTGTACCCATGATGAGAGTATACTTGAAACTGTTTACTAATTGGTTTATTTTAATAAATATAAATATATGGCATATCAATTAAAATATGGAAAGGAATCCAAAAGGTTTGATCTTGTTATAAAATAAATATACACTGGGTTGAAGCATAATACTATGTCCCACTTTTTGGTACAAAGGGGACAACAAAGGATGAAAATATGAACATTTCTCAATTTGTATAGACAATAGTGAATTAATAATATAAAATGTGAAAATGGTGTAAATTAATTAAACTTATCATTTTAAGTGTAAATTACATTGATTATTTTTTGAAAAACTAAAAACAATATATTTTAATACATAACACACAATGAGTATGTTTCTCACACAAAAAAATTTATTGAGTACTTGATTTCTCCTCATTATTTTCTCAAAACATAATATTTTGTTAAGATTTTTTGCAAAGAGGTCTTAGAAACATGGACGTAGTGTAAGATTATTTTTTTTAAGTTTTTGATAAAAAATAAACTTCTATTAATTTTTTAATGATAAAGGTAAGGAATATCAATTCTTATGACTTCTTATCAAAATATGTTTTACATATATGTCAAAATAGAATAGTTTTTTCACCATTGGAATAAAGACATTAAATTTGGGTGCATTAATATTTTTCATATATTTTTTGCCATAGTCTCCTATTTTTCCTACTGCCTCAAACATTTCATACTTCATTTTGTAAATAAGTATATTTTAATAAATAAGTGAAAATAAAAATTAAATATTATTAAAATTTATAAGAAAAAAAAGCATGTTATTTGAAAGCTCATCAAAATACTAATTTGTATATAGAGCCACATGTTTTTATTTTATTTTTTATTCTAATAATTGGCATATGAAGTGGAAATTTTAGGCCAATAGTAGCTTTCCACTTTAATAGGTGAGGAATTGATGCCATATAGGGTTCAAATGAATGGGGTTTGAAAGAAAGGGGTACATTCAAACTCCCTCTGAATAAATCAATTTATTTGTTAGTTTATTTAAATTAATCAAATGTATAAAGTAAAATGACCAATAAACTTAGGGTGTTTATCAAAATTACTTTCATGATTAATAATTAACTCAAACATAACTATCATTATGTATCAATAATTTTGGGAATTCTTGAGAAATTAGTGAGCACTAGGTATTAACAACTTGGAGTATTCTCAAAAATCTAGTGTCCTCTAGGTATCAATAACTTAAAATATTAATTTATAACCTATAAGATTTTAGGTATAAATGACTTACTCTATTATTAATAACCTTAAAACTACTAGGTATGAATGGCATCAGATATTCTTAGGAACCTAGTGACTACTATGTATCAATTACTTGTTGTATTCTCAGTGTAGACATATAACTCTAGTCACATGTATTTGATAATGTTAATTATTGACACATCATAAACCACATGAATCATGAAAAACTAAATGACTCTTATTAAGCATTCCCCTAGTCATTTTATCCATATGCAAGATTAAAATTTTATTTTTCATTACTACTATACAAAAGTCTCAAAGTCATATCCTAAAGTTTATTAAAATATCTATTATGTTATCTCCATATTAGGACATGCGTCCCTAATATTTTAAGAAAACTAAAACCTAGGTATACATTAGGATTATCACACTCTGATCTAATTATGTATGTGATGAGCAATATTAGATTGATGAATGTGCATAGGATGAGACTTCAATGCATACTCTAGGACTAAGAACTTATAATATTGATGGTGTAAACAAGGCAATTATTGAAAATTTTCATAATGCATACCATTAAGTAGGTGTGAAGAAATGTACCAAAGATGGTAACACTACTAGATGCATTATTACAACTTCTTTGGTAAGTTGTCAAATAAAGAATAAGAAATTGATTAGAAAAACAAGCTGAGTATTGCATATAAATATAAAAACTCTAATTAAAGCAAATGGTAAATGTACTAAACTTTATGATTTTGATATTAATAACTTGCGAGCATTCTCTCATAGACTCACAAAAAATACAAGGCTATAGGTTATTCCCTCAAATTATTAATTGAATAATTTTAGAGAGATAACACAAGGGTATCACCAAATATTATATATGTATTGAAAATAACAGGTACTTCTCATAACTATGAACCACATCCTAAACAATTCTTAGAGATGAATCAAACACAACTATAATATAAATCTATCAAAAATATTTAAATTTTTTTAGTAGTCAAATATATTTTGCAATGGTCAATCCCTTGTATGTGAAAATTAATCAAAAACACAATAGTTATTATTGTATGCAACATGTAATTTTTTTGATGCATTATGATATTTTTCATCATGTTAATTGTAATTTTTATACTAAAAATATTTTTTATGTTCATGGAGTGGAATCCATACCAAAATCATCAAGGGAATTTATTCCATCCATTTTTTTTGAAAGATGGGATGGACAATTTTTTATATTAAAGTTCATGTTTTGATGCAACTTTCAACATTTGTGGTTGATTGCCAAAATTTAAAAACTGTACCCATGAGGAGGGTATACTTTAAATTGTTCAATAATTGGTTGGCTTTAGTAAATATAAATATATGACATATCAATTAAAATATGGAAAGGAATTTAAGAGGTTTGATATTATTACAAAACAGAAATACACTAGGTTGAATCATAATACTATGTCGCACTTTTTGGTACAAAGGGGACAACTAAGGATGAAAACATGAACATTTCTCAATTTGTATAGACAATACTGACTTAACCATATAAAATGTTGAAATGGTGTAAATTAATGAGATTTATCATTTTATGTTTAGATTATATATATATATATATATATATATATATATATATATATATATATATATATATAATCTAAACATAAAATGATAAATCTCATTAATTTACACCATTTCAACATTTTATATGATTAAGTCAATATTGTCTATACAAATTGAGAAAATACCTAAACACACAATGTGTATGTTTTGTGTACAAAATTTTTTATTGAGTACTTTATTTCTCCTCATTATTTTCTCAAAACATAATATTTTCTTAATATTTTTTAAAAAGAGGTCTTATAAACATGGACGTAGTGTAAGATTATTTTTTATATTTTTTTGATAAAAATATTTGTTTATTAATTTTTTAATGATCAAGGAAAGGAATATCAATTCTTATAACTTCTCAAAATATTTTTTACATATATGTTGATATAGACTATTTTTTTCACCATTAGAATAATAACATTAAATTTGAGTGCATTGATATTTTTAATATTTTTTTTGGCCATAGTCTCCTATTTTTTCTACTGCCTCAAACATTTCATACTTCATTTTATAAATAATTATATTTTAATAAATAAGTAAAAATAAATATTAAATATTACTAAAATTTATAAATAAACATATTATTTGGGAGCCAATAAAAAGACCTATTTATATATAGAGCCACATGGTTTTATTTTGTTTTTTCATTTGAATAATTGGCATATGAAGTGGAAATTTTAGGCCAATAGTAGCTTTCCACTTTAATAGGTGAGGATTTGATGGCACATGGGGTTCAAATGAAGGGGGTTTGAAATAAAAGGGTTAATTCAAATCCCCTCTAAATAAATCAATTTATTTGCTAGTTTATTTAAATTAATCATATGTATAAAGTAAAATGGAGAATAAACTTAGGGGGTTTATCAAAATTACTTTCATGAGTAATCATAAAATCAAACTTAACTGTCACTCTATATCACTAATTTTGGTTATTCTTGAGAAATTATTGAGTGTTAGGTATTAACAACTTGGAGTATTCTCAAAAATCTAGTTTCCTCTAGGTATCAGTAACATAAAATATTAATTTATAAGCTATAATATGCTAGGTATAAATGACTTAATCTATTCTTGATAACCTAAAAACTTCTTGGTATGAATGACTTGGGATATTCTTAGGAACCTAATGACTACTATGTATCAGAGACTTGTTGTACTCTTGGTGTAGACATATAACTTTAGTCATAGGTATTTGATAATGTTAATTCTTGACACATCCTAAACCACATGAATTATGAAAAAACACATGAATCTTATTAACCATTCCTCTAATCATTTTATCCATATGCAATCTTAACTTTTCATTTTTAATTACTACTATACAAAAGTTTCAAATTCACATGCTAAAGTTTATTAAAATAGCTTTTATGTTATCTCCATATTAGGACATGTGTCCCTAATATTTTAAGACAATTGAAGCCTAGGCATAGACATGGATTATCACACTCCTATCAAATTATGTGTGTCATAAGCATTATTGAATTGATGAAAGTGCATAGGATGAGACTTTTAATGCATACCCTAGGACTAAGAACATGTAATATTTATGGTGTAAACATGGTCATTATTGAAAATTTTCTCAATGCATACCATTAATTAGGTGTGAAGAAATGTACCAAAGATGGTAACACTACTCGATGCATTATTACAACTTATTTGGTATGTTTTTAAATAAATAGTAATCAATTGATTAGAAAAACAAGATGAGTATTTCATATAAATAGAAAAAATCTAATTAAATCAATTGGGAGATGTACAAACCTTTATGTTTCTGAAAATAATAACTTGTGGGCATTCTCTCATAGACTCAAAATAAATAAAAGGCTATAGGTTATTCCATAAAATATTTACTTGAATAATTTTAGAGAGTTAACACAATGGTATCCCCTGATATTATCTATGTAGTGAAAATACGATGTGGTTCTCATAACTGTGAACCACATCCTAAACTTTATCTAAAGATGAATCAAACATAATTGTAAACTAAATCTATCTAAAAATATCTATTTTTTTTTAGTCAATTATATTTTTTAATGGCCAAACCCTGATATGCTAAAATCAGTCAAACACACACTAGTTGTTATTGTACGCAACATGTCAAATTATCGATGCATTATGATAGTTTTCATCATGTTCATTGAAATTTTTATACTAATAATAGTTTTTATGCACATGGAGTGGGATCCATACCAAAATCATCAAGGGAATTTATTCCATTCTTTTTTTGTGAAAGATGGGATGGAATTTTTTTTTATAATAGGGCATGTTTGGATCGAACTTTCAACATTGTGGTTGATTGCCAGAATTTAAAAATTATACCCATGAGGAGAGTATACTTTAAATTATTGAATATTTTGTTGGTTTTAGTAAATATAACTATATGAAATATCAATTAAAATATGGAAAGGAATATAAAAGGTTTGATCTTGTTACAAAATATATATATGTTGGGTTGAAGCATAATACTATGTCCCTCTTTTTGGTACAAAGGGAACAACAAAGGATAAAAATATGAACATTTATTAATTTGTATAGACAATAGTGACTTAATCATATAAAATGTGAAAATGGTGTAAATTAATGAAATTTATCATTTTAAGTTTAGATTACATTTATTATTTTTTGAATATATATATATATATATATATATATATATATATATATATATATATATATATATATATATATATTAATACTTAAACACAATGTGTATGTTTCGCGTACAAATTTTTTTATTGAGTACATGATTTGTCCTGATTATTTTCTCAAAACATAATATTTTCTTAAGTTTTTTTTCAAAGAGGTCTTAGAAACATGGAGGTAGTGTAAGATTATTTTTTATAATTTTTTGATAAAAAATATTTTTTTTATTAAGTTTTTAATGATCAAGGCAATGAATATCGATTCGTATGACTTCTTCTAAAAATATTTTTTACATATATGTCAAAATAGACTATTTTTTCACCATTGGAATAAGGACATTAAATTTGAGTGCATTGATATTTTTCATATTTTTTTGGCCATAGTCTCCTATTTTTCCTATTGCCTCAAACATTTCATACTTCATTATCCAAATAATTATATTTTAATAAAAAAGTGAAACAAATATTAAATATTATTAAAATTTATAAATAAACATATTATTTGAAAGCTCATAAAAAGAACTATTTATATATAGAGTTACATGTTTTTATTTTATTTTTTCATTCTAATAATTTACATATGAAGTGGAAATTTTAGGCCAATATTAGATTTCCACTTTAATAGGTGAGGATTTGATGCCACATGGGGCTCAAATGAAGGGGCTTTGAAATAAACGTGTTCATTCAAATGCCTTCTGAATAAATCAATTTATTTGCCAGTTTATTTAAATTAACCAAATGTATAAAGTAAAATGGCCAATAAACTTAGGGGATTTATCAAAATTACTTTCATGAGTAATCATAAACTCAAACCTAATTGTCACTATGCATTAATACTTTTGGGTATTCTTAAGAAATTAGCGAGTGTTAGGTATTAACAACTTGGAGTATTCTCAAAACTCTAGTGTCCTCTAGGTATCAATAACTTAAAATATTAATTTATAACCTATAATCTCCTAAGTATATAATGACATACTCTATTCTTGATAACCTAAAAAGAACTAGGTATGAATGACTTGGGATATTCTTAGGAACCTAGTGACTACTGTATATCAGAGACTTGATGTATTCTTGGCATAGACATATAAATTTAGTCATAGGTATTTTATAATGTTAATTCTTGACAATTCCTCAACCATATAAATTGTGACAAAACACATTACTCTTATTAACCATTCCTCTAATAATTTTATCCATATGTAAGCTTAACTTTTCATTTTTTAGTACTACTATACAGAAGTTTCAAAGTCACATGCTAATGTTTATTAAAATAGATATTATGTTATCTCCATGTTAGGACATGTGTCCCTAATATTTTAAGATAATTAAACCCTAGGCATACATGAGGATTATCACACTCCTATCCAATTATGTATGTCATAAGCATTATCATATTGATGAAATTGCATAGGATGAGACTTACAATGCATACCCTAAGACTAAGAACATATAATATTGATGATGTAAACAAGGCAATTATTGAAAATTTTCAAAATGCATACCATTAAATAGTTGTGAAAAAATATACCAAATATGGTAACCCTACTCAATGCATTATTACAACTTCTTTTCTAAGTTTTCAAATAAATAATAAGCAATTGATTAAACAAATAAGCTGAGTATTGCATTTAAATAGAAAAAATCTAATTAAAGCAGTTGGGAGATGTACAAAAATTTATATTTGCAATAACAATAACTTGTGGGCATTCTCTCATAGAATCATAAAAAATACAAGGCTATATGTTATTCCTTAAAATATTTACTTGAAGAATTTTAGAGACATAACATGAGGGTATCACCTGATATTATATATGTTGTGAAAATAAGAGGTGGTTCTCATAATTGTGAACCACATCCTAAACATTTTTTAGAGATGAATCAAACATAACTGTAATCTAAATCTATCAAAATATATCTAAATTTTTTGATTAGTCAGATATTTTGTAATGGCCAAAACTTTATATTTGAAAATCAATCAAAAACACATTAGTTGTTGTTGTATGCAATATGTCAAATTTTTTATTCATTTTGATATTTTTCATCATGTTCATTGTAATTTTTATACTAACAATATTTTTCAAGAGCATAGAGTGGAATCCATACCAAAATAATCAAGGGAATTTATTCCATTAATTTTTTGTGAAAGATGGGATGGATAATTTTTTTATAATATAGCATGTTTGGATGGAATTTTCAACATTTTTGGTTGATTGCCAAAATTTAAAAATTGTAACCATGAGGAGAGTATACTTGAAATTGTTCAATAATTGGTTGGTTTTAGTAAATATAAATATATGACATATAAATTAAAAAACAAAAAAGAATCTAAATGTTTTGATCTTGTTACAGAATAAATATATGATGGGTTGAAGCACAATACTATGTCCCACTTTTTGGTACAATGGAGACAACAAAGGATGAAAATATGAACATTTCTCAATTTGTATAGACAATAGTGACTTAATAATATAAAATATGAAAATGATGTAAATTAATAAAATTTATCATTTTAAATTTATATTACATTTATTATTTTATGAAAAAATTAAAAAAAATATAACTATTTTAATACATAAACACACAATTTTAATGAGTACTAGATTTCTCCTCATTATTTTCTCAAAACATAATATTGTCTTAAGATTTTTTGGAAATAGGTCTTAGAAACATGGATGTAGTGTAAGATTAGTTTTCATTATTTTTTTATTTTTTATTTTATGATCAAGGCAATAAATATCAATTCTTATGACTTCTTTTCAAAATATTTTTTTATATATATGTTGAAATAGACTATTTTTTTCACCATTGGAATAAGGACATTATATTTGAGTGCATTGATATTTTTCAGATTTAATTGGCCATAGTCTTCTATTTTTCCTACTGACTCAAACATTTCATACTTCATTTTATATAAAAAATATATTTTAATAAATAAGTGAAAATAACTATTAAATATTATTAAAATTTATAAAAACACTTATTATTTGAAAGCTCATAAAATGTCCTATTTATATATAGATCCACATGTTTTTATTTATTTTTTCATTCTAGTAATTGGCATATGATGTGGAAATTTTAGGCCAATAGTAGCTTTCCACTTTAATATGTGAGGATTTGATGCCACAAGGGGTTCAAATGAATGGATTTTGAAAGAAAGGGGTTCATTCAAACCCCCTCTGAATAAATCATTTTATCTGCCAGTTTATTTAAATTAATCAAATATATAAAGTAAAATGACCAATAAACTTAGGGGATTTATTAATATTACTTTCATGAGTAATCATTAACTCAAAATCAGCTGTCACTATGTATCAATAATTTTGGGTATTCTTGAGAAATTAGCATGTTAGGTATTAACAATATGGAGTATTATAAAATATCTAGTATCCTCTAGGTATCAATAACATAAAATATTAACTTATATCCTATAATATTCAAAGTATAAATGAATTACTCTATTATTGATAACCTAAAAACCACTAGGCATAAATGACTTGGGAGATTCTTAAGAACCTAGCAACTACTATGTATTAAAGACTTGTTGTATTCTTGGTGTAGACATCTAACTTTAGTCACAGTTATTTGATAGTATTAATTCTTGACATATCCTAAACCACATGAATTGTGAAAAAACACATGACTCTTATTAACCATTCTTCTAATAATTCTATCCATATTCAAGCTTAACTTTTCATTTTTCGTTACTACTATATAGAAGTTTCAAAGTCACATGCTAAAGTTTATTGAAATAGATATTATGTTATCTCCATATTAGGACATGTGTCCCTAATATTTTAAGATAATTAAACCCTAGGCATACATGAGGATTATCACACTCCTATCTAATTATATATGTCATGAGCATTATCAGATTGGTGAAAGTGCATAGGATGAGACTTAAAATGCATACCCTAGGACTAAGAACATATAATATTGATGATGTAAACAAGGTAATTATTGAAATTTCTCATAATTCATACCATTAAGTAGGTGTGAAGAAATGTACCAAATATGGTAACACTACTCGATGCATTATTAAAACTTCTTCGGTAAGTTGTCAAATAAAGAATAAGTAACTGATTAGACAAACAAGTTGAGGATTTCATATAAATGGAAAAACTCTAATTAAAGCATTTGGAAAATGTACAAAACTTTATGTTTCTGATAATAATAACTTGTGGGAATTCTCTAAAAGAATCACATATTAATACAAGTCTATAGGTTATTCCCTAAAATATTTAATTGAATAATTTTAGAGAGATAACACAAGGGTATCACCTGATATTATATATGAAGTGAAAATAAAAGGTGGTTCTCATAACTGTGAACCATATCCTAAACATTTTTTAGAGATTAATCAAACACAACTATAATCTAAATCCATAAAACAATATCTAAATTTTTTTATTAGTCAAAGATATTTTGTAATAGTCAAACCCTTATATGTGAAAATCAATCAAAAACACACTTTTTGTTATTGTATGCAACATGTCAAATTTTTGATGCATTATCATATTTTTTAGTCAAGTTTATTGTACTTTTTATACTAATAATATTTTTTATGAGCATGGAGTGGAATCCATACTGAAATCATCAAGGGAATTTATTCCATCAATTTTTTGTGAAAGATGGGATGGAATTTTTTTTATAATAGGGCATGTTTGGATGGAACTTTCAACATTTGTGGTTGATTGCCACAGTTTAAAAATTGTACCTATGAGGAGACTATACTTGAAATTGTTCAATAATTGGTTGGTTTTAGTAAATATAAATATATGACATATAAATTAAAATATTAAAATTAATCTAAAAGGTTTGATCTTGTTACAAAACAAATATACGCTAGGTTGAAGAATAATACTATGTCCCACTTTTTGGTACAAAGGGGACAACAAAGGATGAAAATATGAACATTTATCAATTTGAATAGATAATAGTGACTTAATCATATAAAATGTGAAAATGGTATAAATTAATAAAAATTATCATTTTAAGTTTAGATTAAATTTATTATTTTTTTAAACTATTAAGAAAAAAAATAATACCTAAACACATAATGTGTATGTTTCACCCAGAAAAACCTTTATTGAGTACTTGATTTCTCCTCATTATTTTATCAACCCATAATATTTTCTTATGAGTTTTTGCAAAGAGGTCTTAGAAACATGGACGTAGTGTAAGACTATTTTTTATAATTTTTTTGATAAATTTTTTTTTAACTATTTTTTTAATGATCAAGGCAAGGAATATCAATTCTTATGACTTCTTCTCAAAATATTTTTTACATATATGTCAAAATAGACTATTTTTTTCACCATTGTAATAATGACATTAAATTTTAGTGCATTTATATTTTTCATATTTTTTTGGCCATAGTCTCCTATTTTTCCTACTACCTCAAACATTTCATACTTCATTTTATAAATAAGTATATTTTAATAAGTGACAATAAATATCAAATATTATTAACATTTATAAAAATATATATATTATTTGAAATCTCATAAGTAGACCTATTTATATATAGAACCACATGTTTTTATTTTATTTTTTCATTCTAATAATTGGCATATGAAGTTTAAATTTTAGGTCAATAGTAGCTTTCAACTTTAATAGGTGAGGATTTGATGCCACATAGGGTTTGAAAGAAAGGTGTTCATTCAAACCCCTTCTAAATAAATCAGTTTGTTTGCCATTTTATTTAAATTAATTAAATGTATAAAGTAAAATGGCCAATAAACATAAGGGGTTTAAAAAATACACGTGGAGGTCCAAATGAAGGGGGTTTGTTCGATCCCCATTTTTTGTTTTCAGATTTGGATGTACTTGGCTTCCAAGTGGGATTCACTTATGTGATTTATAACAAAAATTTATAAATTTATGGAAAATGTTAGGGATTAAATTGTATATGAGTATGAAATGAATACACATAGAGCTCAATGTCTAGAGGAAGAATTCAAGTTAAGTAAACATTCCATCTTGGTATTATTGTTTCACTAGTTGAGTTTGTAGAGAATTATACATTATAACAACAAAAATAAGCTCAATAACAATAACACAATTCAATAAAAATTTCCATTGTTTCCATATAGCATTTATTAATACACCTAACAATATAAGGAATGATAGAAAAATATTACGAGAGTACCACTTATATCTTAGTCATGATCAGATACATTCTTCAAAGTATGTGCAAGGTCTTTTTTTAATGTTTTATGGAAAGTTGAGTGAAAGGAAGATTAATTTCAATCAACAATATATTTAGTCAGATAATTGCATGTCACATTATAAGAATGCATAAATGTTCTGCTGACTAATCATGATGCATATGACCACTAGTGTATAACACATTTTTGATTTCACTAAAGTAGGGCATGGATAATGGGATCTTGATACTAAATTATCATGTGTTAAAATATAAATTTAAAGAGATGATTTCAAGTTTGAAGATGTTAATAGTTTGATAGATGCAAAAAACATGGTTAAATGACGTAAAGAAAATGAGCCATGGTGCTAAAAAAAGTCCATTGCTCATAGATATTTGTGGCTGATGGAGGATGAACACTTGGAAAGATATGAAGATTATATGATAATAACATGATAAAGTGAGTTATACTCATTTCATAATTATAATGTAGGCTCTTGGATGGTTCATATGAGGCACATGCCATGCTTTTATTCTACATGTATTAACTTTTTTTGGAATGAATGTGAGTCATAAGAATGGGTGGATGAATGGAGTTATAGGCCTCTAGTTATAATTGAAAATTGTAAAGTTCCACTAGCATTACAACTTATAGAGTTGACATCTTCACATGAGTTTTACCATGTATTTGATCTAGTGAAAGTAGGTACATCAATTTATAATAAATTTGGTAAATATAATAGTAGATCATGTTATAAAATCTTTTTTTGATTTATAATGCATGGCATGTTTATTTAGTTATTAAAAATGAGGAGAAGTATGAAGGGATATACTACTATTTGTGTTGGTGTGTAGAGGAAAATAGAATTTGATTTCTAGAGTCATAGATGAGAAAAATATTCACTATCCCATCAGGTCTGTGGTAGTTACTATAACTTGGCTTCGATGTTATCCTATTAAAATTTCAAATGTATGATTGTTTGAAGACTACAAAGTACATAGGAAGATGCTCTATTATTCAAATTTGGTTCATGCATTAAATGTTCAATTGCACAAATATTGGGGTAGGATGTAAAAATGACTCTATGCAAGGTTCATGAATCTGATCATGAATCAATTTTTACTATTATAAAAAATAGATCCAATCCCAATGGATCCTTAGATTGAACTTCCAATTTATATTGTCCTTTATTTTGAACCATTCTTTAGCTTTGTCATCCAAAATAGTTCCATCAAAGTTAGGTGGGTTCATTTTCATATATCTAGGTAAATCTGTAACTCCCTGAGCTATCACATTTTGAGAGATTTCCCACTCAATAGGATGATCTTTGGGTACATATTGATGTAGTTACTCTTCATAGCCTTGAACATCCTACTCTCATGCTAAAATTGATCCCTAGTCTCATTCATCATTGTAAGAATCTAATTTGACTTTGTTGGTTGCTTAGTGGTAAATTGATTAGGATCAAATATAAGTATTTTATTATTAACATTTGAAGGACCCTCTTCAGATACTCTAACTTTCAACATTGTCTTTTCTGGTAAACAAAAATATATGAAAACATTAGTGTACTCATTAAGTCTTAGACTTTGATCCATAGCTCTGGGATAATATGGAACATCCCCACTGAGATATACATAGAATAACATAATTTTGATTAAAAAATATAATTAACATATTCATTAATTAGATTCAACCATAAGAATAAAATTAGTGATCTATTTAAAACACTCTAACCATATTAGCTGTACAATAGGCATGCAAAATCTATCTATCATTGATCACTATCATCAGATAAAATGCAATATAAACATGTAATATTTTTCTATCACTAAAAGTAATTATATATTTCCAACCATGGTTGGTTAAAACATAAAAACATTATTTTTGATGTACAATAAGTAAATTATTTAATTTCATCTAGAATAATGTTTCAATAAAAATAAATCCAATATAATATATAAGATACAAGGCTCCACAAAGCATGATTTCTTGAACTCTAGTATCTATGGTAATCTCAAGTGTAGTCTCTAAATAAGTACCATTATGGGGAGGGAGAGCATCACTTGAGCACTTTTCCACACCAACCATGAACCATCAATACCCACACAATCCCCCATCAGGGAATGACCCTCCCTTCACAGATGAGTAGATAGTGACAATGTAGAAATCTAGAGAGACAAGATAGTACCCATGTGCTATATATTTCTAAAAATATGAAGTGCACTATAGAGAAATCTATTCTAACATGGTATTGCATAAACATGTAAAATATATACATGAAATGGAAATGTCTAACTAAACATTACTTTTTCCAAAGTTTTAAATAGTTATTTATCTCTGGGATTAGCCAAATTCATACACATCACTTGATCAAACTACTTTCATTTGGCATTAGTGATGCTAGTAATCTAGTGAAGTCTGTCTCACTACATACTTATTATTATCAATACAATATTTAGTTAATTTAAATATAACTAATAGAGTCATACATATTACTTTCTAATAGCAGGAATAAAACATGTTAAACACATGAATAATCAAATGCATACATTTATTTTGTCAAACGTATGAATGAATATCCACTATATTGCTTAAGCATAACAAGTATAGTTTATACCATCTGAGTATAATTTATATTTAGACTAAAAATTACATTTTTTTGTAAGTAGATTCAAATATATAGTAAATTATGAAAATATAATAATTTAGTTTTAACCCCAATGATAAACTCAAGTAGATAGGATCAATGAATTTTATTACATAAGTTTTAAGTTTAATTCATGTTGGACACCCTATGATGTATAACAACTTAGGGGTAGATGCTAGCATACAATCTAAAGTGGCCATGAGGATAATAAATCACAGTCGAGTGATTTAGCTATGGATCATTCGATGGATATTATGAACCTAGACCCACCCCCCACCAATGTTCAATTATAGATATAATTTGAATTATGATGGGTATCATGATGGAGGAGTAGTAAGAAGCTCACAATGTTGTTGAAAATAATGAGGATAAAGAGTGAGAGCATTCACAAGGTGAGGTTTTTAAGGGAAAAATTAAAGTTTAGTAGGTACAAGAAGAGGATATCGAGGAAGAGGAGTTTGAGTAGTAGATTGAGGAAGCCATGGAATATTTGCTAGAAGATATTAAGGTTTTACAAGGTTCAATTTTTGAGCAAGAAAAGTGACCTTTTTTATATGTGAATCTAAGGAGGATTGTGTCTTTTGCCATGCTTAATAAATATAGCCTTCAAATAAAGGTGCCTCCTTTGTAGGGAGTGTGGGTAGTAAAGGAGTTGGGTCTAGAACAACCTTCCTCCACTTTGGAACAACACCTTAAAGTTGATATCCTACCTCTTTCTTCTTCTAATGTTTCTTTTTCTTGTCCATTTCCATATGAATCTATCCTATAGGAGCCAAATTTAGTGCTAGGGGATGAGACCATTACTATACAATGTGAGGAGGTTGAAATGGTAGGATCACCAATTTTTATATCACCCCATTATTTTTAGGGGTCATTATGGATTTAGATTCATTTTCATCCTTGGTTGGGAGCTCAGTGGAGCCTTGGTATTTTTTTGAAGATTTGAATGGTTCATGGGTTGCTTCAGTGGCTATCAAATGATTTTCTTCATTCATTTTTTTCTGATGGATTTTTCATTTTGAGTGTTTACTCTCTCCATTATATGGAGCATGGTCTTTAGAGGGATCAAAACAACTAGATGTTTATGTGTTTCATGGTCTAGCCCAAGCAGTTTGGGTACCTAATATTTGAATTTTGTGTTTTATAAAGAAGTCATAGCTATTGGCCAAATCTTTATGTAGAGTAAAATGGAAATATTTTTACCCTAATTTTTAGGGATTTCATTATATTCTAGGTATTGGATCCCCTTGGTCTAGGCAACTAGGGTATGCCTTGCTAGTTTATCATTGTCTATGGTTATTTTTATCTCTTATGGAGTTTCTAAATAATGTGGTTATCTCTAATCTTGGAAAAGTTTTTTTCAAGATTTATTTGTTGAATTATGGATTGGTTCATAGGTGTTGATCACTAGTTTTAGTTATAGGTATCTTTTTGATATTGTCGTGAGGCTTTTGGCCTCTGATAATTTTAGTTCAATTGATGGGTTTAGATAGTATGATGGTGTTTTGTCCTTCTTAAGACAAATCCTTTGTATGAAGTGGCATATTAAGTAAGGATTTGGATTAATTGGGTTTTATGGAAGATTGGCATATGGTATGAAGTAGGAAAAATATTACCTATTTTTATCTCTTTCTTTAGAATTGTGAGTTCTTTTTACAATAACTCTGAGTTATTATTTTGTTTTTTTTTGTTGTTAAAATTTATGTCTTTTTAATAATTGTTGTTTTTGATCTTTTGATTATTGTTGGGTTATATGCCTTGATGGTTATACCATTAATCCATATATAAAAAATTCCTTTTAAATTTCATGTGTCATAAGTTCCAAAGAACCATAAACTCTCCAGCATTGATCCAAAAAGAGAATCAAGTTTAGGTCTATAAATTCTTTTATAATGTTATAGAGCTGGTATCCATATGTCAAGAAACATGATACCCACCCTTTGTTCTAATTAGATCATATTAAAATGACATATACCATCTCATTTTAATTATTTACCCATGACTTGTATTGGATTTAATATTCTATGATGTCACTACTTAAAATGGTAAGGGTGCCTAAACTCTCCCACCTCTTTTTATAATAGAGTACATTCATCCTAAGCCTAGACTTTTTATCAAATCAAAATGATATTATCTTATTAACCAGTTAAGTAAAACGCATTCTCAATTTTTAATGTTTCAACTCCTAAATAAATAAAATATCTAAAATAATATTTTTATGAAGCATTACACTGCATGGAATACAAACCCCTGGCTATAAAATATTCATAGGTCTATAAGAAGTTTGAGTTATTAAAATCTAAGTTTGTGTATAAATCTACTTATTTGTCATTTGTAAAGTCTAGAATCAAATCTATAGAATTGACTCTCAATTATAAGCCCAAATAAAATTTCCAGACAAATTTATTATCTTTATTACCTAAACCTGAAATAAATTATATCAGGTCACATGAAGATGTAAAATTTGTACAATTTGGCCTTATAAGAGTCCACATACCTCCATTGATTCCTGACAACATAAAACATGTTATATATTTAGCTTTGTGTGATAGATGCCAAGTAAGCTTCAAACATGCATGTCAAATATTGAGCCTTGGTTGTTTAAATGATGAGGTCATTTGTTTTGAATTTTGTCCTAACCTCTCTATCGTTGTCCATGATCAAGGATGTAAAGAAGTTAAATTTGGTTCTTTGGATTGTTAGGGATTACTCACCTCCCTTTTTGGTTTAGATTTATTTGGTGAATTTAAGTATGCCTCTATAAATATCTCTGTTGTGTATAGTATGACTAATATAAATCACCTAAAGATCCTTGAAAATATGCCATATGCTAAAAGACTCAGTGGTACTATCCAACTCCAGAAAGGTCATATAGAGTCTATCAAAATACCTTCTGATTGGAAGCTTGATTGGCTGAAAAATGTTTCTCCTAAAATGAAAGGTCAAGCCTCATTACATAAGAGTGATGGAAGAACAATCAATATTCTTCCTAGATCTTTGACTATAAATAATTCTTCAATTCTTTCTACTTCTAGACCATCAACCTCTTCCTCTTGAGGAGCTGTCAAAATAGGACATATTCTTATTGAAGATGAAGAAATCAATCAAGGACTTGATCTGAAGGATCAGTTACCTTGTACACTAATGAATCTTCTGAGAGAAGATAGTTTAGAATTTTATACAGAAAATAAAGTTAATCTGTATAAAGGTAGAAGATAGCCACCTCACAAAGGGATACATAAGCAACCTTCCATCATAGTATAATATTTATTTGCTACTTATCAAGGAGATATTGAGCCCTCAAATGAATTTAAACATAGAAATTATGTGTCTAGGTTCAATTCTCATCTGGCAAAGAATTTTGATGATCTCTGTAGAGATGTATTATACATTCAGCATAGTATAGATAAATTATCTATTCTTGAATACAATACTAATACTCTTTGTACAAATATGCAAAGCCAATTGTCTTCCATTGATTCTAAAGTAGTAGCTTTAGATGAAATCCTTCACTGGATTGCAAAATAAGATCAATAGGTAGAATCCTCTATTAAAGTTTTGACCTATAGAACTGATCTCAGTCCCAATTTTAAACCTTCTAAGAAGCATCCAAATACTACTCTTATGCAAAGGACCCATGTCCAATTACAACCTTGGTACCTTAATATTGATGAATTGTTAAATCCCCTAAATGACATTTTTGCATGGTGCAACTCTATGTGAGTCATCATCATAAATTCTCATTATGAATCCCAATACTAGCATAAGATTATAATGATATGGAACTCTAGATAAAAGAACTAGAAAGTAATGGTTTCATTAAAAAATCAACTTCTCCTTACTACTAGTACGCATTCATGGTTAATAAGCATTCTAAGTACAAGAGAGGAAAGAAAAGAATGGTCATTAACTACAGACCATTAAATGCCATTACTCAACATTTTCCATATCTGATTCTAGATAAAAGTTATTTGTTAGAGAAGGTAGCATCATGTAAATACTTCTCCTAGTTTGATTGTAAATCTGGATTTTATCAAATTAGAGTCAAAGAAGCTGATAGAGAAAAGATAGCATTTAGCTACACTTTTAGCCATTTCCAATAACAATAATGCCTTTCAGCTTGATGAATTCCCTTGCATTCTACTAGGCCCAAATGGATAAAATATTTCAAGGCACTTCTAAATTTTTGTGTGTATACATAGATGACATACTAATTTTCATTAATTATCTTACTGACCATTTTACTCATCTCTCTGAAAAAAGAAAGCTTTCAAATGGAAATAAAAACATATAACTACCATCTGCAAGATCAAATCCAAATTAGTCTTACTTCCTGACTTACATATCCCTAAAATTTATCAAATGATAGTTTATACTGATGCCTCTGATACATCATGGGGAGGAGTACTTGTTTGTGTACATAATAATAAAGATTTTTTTTTGAATTCTCTAGTGGAGTCTTTAGTACTGATGTTCTAAAATGGATTTCTTCTGATAAAGAAATCTATGCTGTAAAGAAATGTCTTGAGAAGTTCATGTTAAAACTTCTCCATTTGCAACATTTTATTGTAAAAATTGATTGTATTATAGTTATGACCTTTAAAGAAAAGGATCATGGTCAAAAAAATGCTCGTGATAAATATGTTAGGTGTTAGGCTTTCTTTAATCAGTTTAATTTTTTAGTAAAACATATTAAAGGTACTGATAATATAATTACAGACTGGCTTAGCCAAAGTCCTCCTGCTACACTTATGCACCAACCCATTCTTGGTTTCAATCTAACCAGAATATATAATCAAGGATTCACCTCTATGAACATCCTTGTTCAAGAACAAATCCTCCATGAAGGGTTGTATTTATGGTATACCCAAATTTCTTATGCAGCAGGCCAAGATCTACAAATGTCTATAGTAGCAACAATACAAGTAAATCATAATCAAAATACTAGTGTTATCTTCATAGAATGATTAAATAGTGAATTCATATTTCACTAGTTTACTAAACTCTTAAAGAGTCCTTTATGGACATGGTTGATCAAAATTTAGTCTCCACATAATGAGCATCTGTACAGATAGATAGCAAGATATGGCCCCCACCATAGTCATGAAGAAGAGAACCATGATCAAGACACAGTTGTACATATAATCATAAGAAGACAACTAGAATGGGAATGTTACTTCTATATTAATCTTCACTGTCATGAATGTGCAACTGGACCCTAGCACTGGCATCTTTCTAGTACATTCTAGCTAAGGTGTCTTTTTCAACCAATCATTGAAGATGACTTGCTGACTGAAGTGAAAGCAATGTTGGACACACTAAGCCAAACGTCTTCATCAAGCACATCCAATAGCATCTCCTTGTAGATTAATTTTGAGCTATAAAGCATGATGGGACATAACACTGCCTTGGCAAATATTCTAGGTAGAACCTCCCAATTACTATAAATAAGACTCTCCTCTATAGAGTTTTCATTGAAAAATTTCTAAGTTTCTTAAGAGTATAGTATCCTTTTTTTAATATTATGCTCTTCTCTTTCCCTTTTTGAAGGATCCTAAGAATCAAAAATTCAAACAAGTCTTTCTAAAATTGTGTAAAAAATTTTGAGTGATAATAGTGAAGCCATAGCCATTCATCCCGTGCCTACTGTTGCAATTTTTTTTATAAAAATTGATCATTGAAGGAGGTACCAATATTTTTATTTCAACATACATTTCCTCCTTCAATGATAAATTTTGATAGAAAACTTGTGACAGTAGGCAGGGGTTGAATGGCTACATCTTCACTATTATCACTCAAAATGTTTTACACACTTTTACAAAGACTTGTTTGAATTTATGATTCTCAGGATCCTTCAAAAATGGCAAGAGAAGAGCATACTCTTAAGACAAGGCTACTAGACTCCTAAGAAACTTATAAATTTTTTGATGAAAAATCTATAGAGGAGAATCTATTTATAGCAATTGGGAGGTCTTGCCTAGATTCTTTGCCAAGGTGGTTTCATGTCCCATCATGCTTTACAACTCAAAAGTAATCTACAAGGATATGTTGTTGGACACACTTGATGAAGAAGTCTGACTTGGAGGGTCCAGCATTGCTTCCACTTCAGTCAGCAAGTCATCTTCACTAATTAGTTGAAAAAGACACCTTAGCTGGAATGTATTGGAAAGATGCCAGTGTTGGGGTCTAAATTTAGATGCATGATAGTGAGGATTGATATATAAGTATTATTCCCATTTTATCCATCTTCTTATGATTGTATGTACAACCGTGTCTTGATCATAGTTCTCTTCTTGATGAATATGGTGGGAGCTATATCTTGTTATCCATTTGTACAAATGTTCATTGTATGGAGACCAGATTTTGATCAACCATGTCCATAAAGGACGCTTTAAGAGTTTAATGAACTGTTTAAATAGGAATTCACTATTTAATCTTTCTATGAAGATAACAATAGTATTTTGATGATGATTTTCTTGTATTTTTTCTGCTACAGACATTTGTAGATCTTGGCCTACTGCATAAGAAATCTGGGTATACCATAGATGTAACCATTAACAGAGGATTTGTTCTTGAACAAATTATGTTCATAGAGGTGAATCATTGATTATATATTCTAGTTAGATTGAAACTAGGAATGGGTTGGTACATAAGTGTAGTAGAAAGACTTCAGCTAAACCAGTCTATAATTATATTGTCATTACCTTTAATATGTTATACTAAAAAATTAAACTCATTAAAGAAATCCTGCCACCTAACATATTTACCGTGACCATCTTTCTGACCATGATCCATTTTTTTAAAGGTCATTAATCTAGTACAATCAGTTTTTACAATAAAATGTGGCAAATAAAGAAGTTTTAACATGAACTTCTCAAGACATTTCTTTACAGCATAGATTTCTTTATCAAAAGAAATCCATTTTAGAACATTAGTACTGAAGACTCCACTAGAGAATTTACAAATGAATTTTTTATTATTATGTACACAAACAAGTACTCCTCCCCATGATGTATCAGGGGCATCAGTATAAACTATCATTTGATTAGATTTTGGGATATGTAAGTCAAGAAGTAAGACTACTTTGGATTTGATCTTGTGAATGGCAGCTATATGTTCTTCTTTCCATTTGAAAGATTTATTTTTCTGGAGAAGCTCTTGAATTAAAAACCTATCTTCACCAGAGTTGAGATAAAATCTATTTAAATAATTCAATAATCACAAAAAGGCTTGGAGCTTTAGTTTATCTAGAATGTCTAGAAAATTGATGACTTTATCTTTGATATGTGGCTGCATTTGCAACTTTGAATCTTGGATCACCATTCCAAGAAAATGGTATTCAATTTTGCATAACTGAATTTTTTTTAATAACACAATTCCTGCATTTTGTGCCAATTCAAAGAATCTAGAGAGATGAGTAAAATGGTCAGTAAAAGAATTATTGAAAATTAGTATGTCATCCATGTAGACACACAAAAAGTTATAATTTCCTTGAAATATTTTATCCATATGGGCCTAGTAGAATGCAGGGGCATTCATCAAGCTAAAAGGCATTACTATCCACTGGAAATAGCCAAAACAGAAGCTGAATGTTATCTTTTCTATATTAGCTTCTTTGACTCTGATCTGATAAAAACTAGATTTACAATAAAACTAGAAGTATTTACATGAGGCTACCTTCTCTACCAGATAGCTTTTATCTAAAATCAGATATGGAAAAGGTTGAGTAATGGCATTTAATGGTCTATAGTTAATGACCATTTTTTTCTTTCCTCTCTTCTTCTCAGAATGCTTATTAACCATGAATGTGTAACAACAGTAAGGAGAAGTTGATTTTTCAATGAAAACTTTACTTTCTAGTTCTTTGATCTAGAGTTCCATATCATTATAATCCTATACTAGTATTGGGATTCATTTCCCAATTTTTATATGTTTACCTTTGATGATTTTGATATCCATCTCAGGCATAGATTTTAACCAAAACTACTGAGCATTGTCAGAATAAATAGTGGTTTTGATCTTTTCACCTATGGCTTGTATTTCAGTAGGGATTATTATTTTAGGTACTCGAGTCATTGTACTAGGAAATTGTTCAGTGGCATAAATGAGGCAAGGAATTCTAAGCCTTTCATTTTATATAGTAAACATGATACTCTTTATGGTAGAGACATATGGGGAGTATCTATCTATAAAGGCACCTCCTAGTAATATATCTACACGTATTTTATCTAAAGTAAAGAAATCAACATGGAAGATCTTATCCTATATCTGAAGGGTTTGCTGATACTTGTATTTATTATAGATGAAATTGTTCCCTTGGACATCTAGGCTCTTATAAGCCATGGTGTCATCTAATGTCTTCCATTCATGGATGAGCTATGATTTATCAAAAGAAAGAGAAGCTCCTGTATCAATCTGGGCATCTACCAATCTGCCATTAATTTTTAGTGTGATGAATTTGGCAAACTTTCCATTTATTAGCTGAGTAAGATAAGCTGGCTGTGGTATTTCTAACGGAGGAATATTGGTACAAACTAATTTGTGTCTCCCTAGATCTTTTAAAATGACTTGCTCAGTGTAGATGACTTCTTTTACTTCTTATTTTAGGTTACTGCATTCATCCAGGTAGTAATCTTGGTTTGTGTAGAAAGAGCTTTCTACTTCTTCATCCTTCTTGTCCTTTTCTATGGGCAATAAAATATCCCATTATGGCTCTATTACAGGTGCTAGAATTTCTCTTTGAGGTTTTGTACTAGTGAATTTATTTTTGATCCAAGAGAGGCACTGGGCATGAAAGAGCTTTGGAATTACAAAGGAGGATGTTGAGGCCTTTGCAATGTTGGAGGTATCTATAGCATTGAGGGTTGTCTCCCTCTAGTTAATCCTTCTCCTCTATGGTATCCTCTAGTTTGAGGTCTTGTGTCTCATTCTAGAACTTCATAATAATAGTGAGACCAAGTACCATGTGCTTCATATGATATCTATGAATTATCATGGTGTTGAGGTCAGTACCAAGGTCATTGCATGTTGGTGAGTAGTTGTTCCAAGTCATTGGCTAATGAATTGAGAGCACCTACATCTTTGTTATCATTAGAATCATCTTTAGGGAGATCATCTAGAATTGGTTCATATATGTCATCCTATAGGTAGAGATCTTCATTTGAGTCAATGATATCCCACCACATTGTTGCATTTAATGTGAATACAACTTTAACTATAGGATTCTTGCAATGGCAATGCGGCGTAATGTGGCCAGGTTTGCGATAAATGTAGCAAATATGCTATTTGGATGGAGGATGAGCAGTATTAATTTTTTTTAAGAAATTATAAGGAGGAGCATAAAAATGTTTGTGAAGAAAAGAGTGGTGCTCAAAATAAAGATGCTTGTAGCACTACTTTTGGTGCTTGCGAGGCTGAAGAAATGTTTGATCATTGAAATGGGCTATTTCAGGGAATATTGGAGTGATGTGAGATGCTTAATGCTTGGTGAGATTTTAAATAGATTTAGTCTTAGTGACTAAACACATATCATGTTACTTTGCAAAGTCAATGACATAGAGAGAGAGAGAGAGAGAGAGAGAGAGAGAGAGAGAGAGAGAGAGAGAGATCTTTAATGGTTAAACTTTTTAGATTAATATAAGCAATGACTTTATCAATAAGATTATATGATAAAGCATGGAAAATTTTGATCTAAATTTTTTTGGAAGAAAGGCTCCTACTTTCATATGCCAATTATCTAAACTATTTGGCAAAAGTATCAAATTATGTTACATCACAAAGCTCCATTATTGAAAGCCATTTCTTTGATTCCAATTCACGATTTGTGACTGGAGGAGCAAACTCATTAATCAATAGATGAAATAGAGTGGCTAGAGGATCAAGTTGGCTATGGACCTTTTCAAATTGTTCTTCTTCAGTCATGGAATCCCACCATTGGTTAGAGATTCCCTAAAATAACTTAGAATTAAAATTAGTTGTACCGATAGGATCTAAATGAGCATTTATGGTGATGACTCGCATAGAGTTACACCATGCAAAAATCTCATTTAGGGGATTTAACAATTCATCAATATTAAGGTACCAAGGTTGTAATCAGACATGGGTCCTTTACATGAGAGTAGTATTTAGATGCTTCTTATAAGGTTTGAAATTGGGACTGAGATCAGTTCTGTAGGTCAAAACTTTAACAGAGGATTCTACCTATTGATCTTATTTTGCAAGCAAGTCAAGGCTTTCATCTAAAGCTACTAATTTAGAATCAATGGAAGATAATTGACTTTACATATTTGTACAGAGAGTATTAGTATTGTCTTCAAGAATAGATAATTTATCTATACTATGCCGGATGTATAATACATCTCTATAGAGATCATCAAAATTCTCTATCAGATGAGAGTTGAACCTAGACACATAATTTCTATGTTTAAATTCATTTGAGCACTCAATATCTCCTTGATAAGTAGCAGAATATTTTTACCTCAATAGATGATTCCTCCTTCAATGATCAATTTTGATTGAAAACCTATGACATTAGGTAGGGGCTGAATGGCTATGGCTTCACTATTAGCACTCAAAATATTTTACACACTTTTACAAAGACTTGTTTGAATTTCTAATTCTCAAGATATTTTGAAAATGGAAATAGAAGAGCATACTCTTTAAATAAGGCTACTAGACTCATAAGAAACTTAGAATTTTTTTGATGAAAAGTCTATAGAGGAGAGTCTTATTTATAGTAATTGAGAGGTCCTACTTGGAATCTTTGCCAAAGTAGTGTCATGCCCCATCATGCTTTACAGCTCAAAAGTAATCTACAAGGATATGTTGTTGGATACGCTTAATGAAGACATCTGGCTTGGTGGGTCCAACATTGCTATCACTTTAGTCAACATGTCATCTTCATTGATTGGTTGAAAAAGACACCTTAGCTAGAATGTATAGGAAACATGCCAGTGCTAGGGTCCAGCATCACATGCATGATAGTGAGGATTGATATAGAAGTAAGACTCCCATTCTAGCTATTCTCTTATGATTGTATGTACAACCATGTCTTAATCATGGTTCTCTTCTTCATGAAAATGCTGGGGGCCATATCTTGTTATCCATCTGTATAGATGTTCATTGTGTGGAGACAAGATTTTGATCAACCATGTCCATAAAGGATGTTTTAAGAGTTCAGTGAACTGGTGAATAGGAATTCACTATTTAATCTTACTATGAAGATAACACTAGCATTATGATGATGATTTTCTTGTATTCTTGTTGTTGTAGACATTTGTAGATCTTCACTTGCTGCATAAGAAATCTGGGTATACAACAGATGCAACCCTTCATGGAGGATTTGTTGTTGAACAAGGATGTTCCTACAAGTGAATCCTTGATTATATATTCTGGTTAGATTGAAACCAGGAATGGGTTGGTGCATAAATGTAGTAGGAGGACTTCAGCTAAGCCAGTCTACAATTATATTATCAGGTCCTTTAATATGTTATACTAAAAAATTAAATTGATTAAAGAAAGCCTACCACCTAACATATTTACCATGACCATCTTTCTGACCATGATCCTTTTCTTTAAAGGTCAAAAATATGGTACAATCAGTTTTCACAATAAAATGTGGCAAATGGAGAAGTTTTAACGTGAACTTCTCAAGACATTTCTTTACAACATAGATTTCTTTATCAGAAAAAATCCATTTTAGAACATTAGTACTGAAAACTTCACTAGAGAATTCACAAATAAATTTTTGATTATTATGTAAAAAAACAAGTACTCATCCCCATGCTATATCAGAGGAATCAATATAAACTATCATTTGATCAAATTTTGGGATATGGATGTCAGGAAGTAAGACTACTTTGGATTTGATCTTGCAGATAGCAGCTGTAAGTTCTTCTTTCCATTTGAAAGCTTTCTTTTTCTAGAGAAGCTCTTGAAGTAAAAAATTGTCTTCACTAGAGTTAGGATAAAAGCTATTTATATAATTTAACAATACCAAAAAGGTCTAAAGATTGGGTTTATCCATAATGTTTAGAAAACTGATGACTTTATCTTTTATATGTGGTTGAATATACAGCTTTGAATCTTGGATCACCATTCCAAGAAAATGGCATTCAATTTTGCATAACTAAATTTTTGTTTCTGATAACACAATTCCTACATTTTGTGCCAATTCAAAGAAATTGGAGAGATGAGTAAAATGGTCAGTAAGAGAATTACTAAAAATTAGTATGTCATCTATGTACAAACATAGAAAGTCAAAAGTGCCTTGAAATATTTTATCCATAAGGACTTGGTAGAATGCAGGGGCATTCATCAAGCCAAAAGGCATTACTATCCACTAAAAATGGCCAAAAAGGGCAACTAAATATTGTCTTTTCTTTGTCAGCTTCTTTGACTTTGATCTAATAATAGCCAAATTTACAATCAAATTCGGAGAAGTATCTACATGATGTTACCTTCTCCAGCAAATAACTTTTATCTAGAATCAGATATGGAAAATGCTGAGTAATGGCATTTAATGGTTTATAGTTAATTATCATTATTTTCTTTCTTATCTTCTACTCATAATGCTTATTAACCATGAATGCGTAACAGTAGTAAGGAGAAGTTTATTTCCTAATGAAACCATTACTTTCTAGTTCTTTGATCTAGAGTTCCATATCATTATAATCCTGTGCTAGTATTTGGATTTGTTTACTAAGTTTGATATGTTTACTTTTGATGATTTTGATATCCATCTTAGACATATATTTTAACCAAAATTGATGAGGCTTGTTAGCACAAATAGTGGTTTTGATCTTTTCACCTATGGTTTGTATTTTAGTATGGATTATTATTTTAGGTACTTGAGTCATTGTACTGGGAAATTGTTTAGTGGCATAAATGAGGTGAGGAATTCTAAGTCTTTAATTTTCTATAGTTAACTTGATACTCTTTGTGGTAGAGCCATATGGGGAGTATTTATCTATAAAGGCACTGCCTAGTAATATATCTATAGGCATTCTATCTAAAGCAAAGAAATCAACATAGAATATCGTATCCTATATCTAAAGGGTTTGTTGATGCTTGTATTTATTATAGATGAAATTGTTCCCTTAGACATCTAGGCTCTTACAACCCATGGTGTCATCCAATGTCTTCTAGTCATGGATGAGTTGTGATTTAGCAAAAGAAAGAGAATCTCCTGTATCAATCTGGGCATCTACTAGTCTACCACTAATTTCTAGGGTAATGAACTAGGTAAACTTTCCATTTATTAGCTGAGTAAGATAAGCTAGATCTGGTATTTTTAAGGTAGGAAAATGGGTACATACCATTTTTTGTCTCCCTGGATCTTATACGATGACTTGCTTAGTGTATATGACTTCTTCTTATGCTTCTTCTTTTAGGTTACTACATTCACTCGGGCTGT